>PVHY01021650.1:0-23542 GCA_004024945.1 Uropsilus gracilis
CTGAGAACAAATGGTTTTTAATGCACTATCAATTTGTCTAAAAATAGTACATGTTTTCTCAGTAGTTACAGGATTTTCTATTATTTTTAACTAAAAAAATTAATGAGTGTAATAAAAGAAGGTTTAAGTATTCTACATCATGTGGAGAGTCTGAATGGAGATATTTGCCAACATAAAAAGTATTTTTCTTCAGTATCTCTGATACATTAATTTTGATCTGATATTGTTTTTCTTCACTCCATATAGACTTACAATATTCATCATTAGGCCTAACGGGAGGGGAAAATTTAGATTATTTTTTATTTTGCTGATGGTTGAGTTAATGTTTTCCATACAAATTACATTAGCATGCATTAGGAAGTGCTTATCAAAAGGGTCCATGAACCTCACTGGATGGCTACTTGCTGAAACAGGAAAAGAGTCATTTGCTTTATAGACTATTACCAAGGAGACACAAACCCAGTGTAACTGAGCCCAAAGGGAATGGAATATGGGGGAAGGAGGAGGTGCTGAGTACCCCGATTCCTAGACTCACAGGACAAGAACATCAGCAGTTGTGCATCAGGGTCGCACAGCATAGTCATACTGGACGCATGGACATATTTGTCCTCCAAGCCGAGGGTGTAAGTCAGCTCAGGTCTCACATTGTGTGAGAGCAGCGGGGGTGACATTCCTTGATGTTCCTCATGACACTCTCAGTCAGATGTGGAAGAGGTCCTGAGCATGCTCACTGGTTTGGGACTATGCTCCCTCCCAGCCTGTCCTGGACCAGCCCTGTATCCATCACCTGCCTGCTTTCTGCTGCATCCATCCAGCTACCTGTCTACAGCCACAGGGGTACATTGTAAAGAGTGATAGACATTTATAGATAGAAAGATGGATGGGTATATACAGAAGTTAAAGTGTGGGCATTTGCCTCTGTCTCTGCATCCAAATACTAATCCTGCAAAATCTCTTCAGCTCCTACAAACCCAACTGGATGTCCAGGATACAATCTAGAGTCACCCCCTATTTGCCCCCTCAATTTTTATAACTCTTTTCTTTGCTAGTGAGAAATTAGCTTAATTATTCACAACATATTTGCTTATACATTCATTTCTGGGAAACAATAAAGTACCTTCTGAATTGCTAATTGACACCTCCATGAAAAACAAGCCTCCTACTTAGAGATTTTTGTTTATAGTTGTTTTGTTCTCTCTTTCTCTCTCTCTCTCTCTCTTCCCTTTCTCTCCTCTTTGACCTGTTTCATATTTATTTATAGTTAATAGGTAATTACTATATCCCAAATTTAGTAGGTTTTTCATTTTTTTTCTTCCTGTTAGCATTCTTCCCTGATTTTGTGTGTTGTTGAATATATAAAGCAATAACATGGTTTTAGAAGGGAGAACTACAAGAAAAACTTCATTTAAGAAGTTACTCTTAATTTTTTCTCTCCCCCATTCTTCTCATCCCACTTCCATTTCTTTGTGTTGGCAATCTTACTTTCTATCTAATTCAGGGATGAGAAACATAAATCACAAAATAACTTGGAAACCTGGGACCTCAGAAAATGAGAGACCCCTTAGGATAACATAAGAATTCATAAAATCCTACTATTGTAAACAAACTAATCAAAAGAAAACCGTCTCTTCGATGGAGTATCATTTTAATGAAGGAAAGAAATGATAGAAGGGGTAAAATACATCATAATCTTCCAAACAAACAAACGGAATTTGTGAATCAAATATATATGGGCTTGTTTATGTGTGTGTGTGTGTGTGTGTGTGTGTGCATGTGTGTGTATGTTAGAGGGGCGCCAACCCCCTCCCCCGTGTCACTGTCTCCTATTTAAGATTGCAGATTTCAAGGAAGATATGCTAAAATGTGAGAATGGCCTTGATTAGAATTTCCTTTCAGAAAGATACAAGGGGAAGGAAGAAGTAAAACAGGTGTTTTTCTTTGTAATGTAATAATTCAGGAGCTGTTCCTGGAAGGCATGAAAACAGAAAGGATATATAAAGAGGTTTGAAACAATGATGGGGATTCGATGGGAATTCAGATTCAGATTCAGGTTTGGTTTCTGGCATTTTGAGGGATGAAGATGTGAACCATGTGAGCTTGGCGATGTGGCCAAGGCCTGGGACCTGCAGCCTTTGGTGGGCCCAGGTTAGTAGGAAGTGTGTTAAAGGTAGCTAAGGAGTTTGGAGATTTGAACTCCATGTTGGAGTTTGTTTTGCTGAGTTTGACTTGTGTCTGGAAGAGGCCGTGCAAAAGTTAGGCCTGTAAAGAAGGTAAACCTTGCTGGTTTCGGTACCATGGAGATTCTACTACCTGGAGGAAAAGAAGAAATCAGCATGAAAGAGAAGGAGCATGCCAAAGGAAGATGTCTTCGAGCATCTGGAGATAAATCCTGATTGGCTAATTTTGGTGAGATGATGAGGACTGAAAGACTGAAGATTTTTGGACAATCTGGGGAAAGGACTTTGGGCAATGTTTAAAAGGTTTTGGACAATGTTAAAGTAATTGGAGTTTTACTTATATGTTTCTTTTGTAGCAATTAGGAAATCACTTTGTTTAGTAATAAATTAGTCTGGGCTCTGAGAGTCTTGTTTGGCTTGGGATTTTGGTGAGAAGGCTGGGGATGGTGGAAAGAATTCAGGGAAGTTTAAAAGAGGGTAAATTGAGGCAAACTAGTCTATAGTTTAAACTGTGTTTCTAGGTTTTTCTTTTTAGATCTGAAAGAGGGGAAGAAAGATGAGAGAAGCTGGTAGCTGATTTTTACATACCAATAGTAGGTGAGCAGTGAAAATGCTAAAGAACTGTTTGTAGCCTGTTTCCTACGGAGAAGTTTCAAGTTCAAGTTAAAAAGGTTTTTTTTTCTCTCCTTTTACCCTGTTTCATATAGAGAGAGACTATCATAAAATATAAAGGTGTTAATTTAATGGGGAATCAGGCTAAATTCTGTCCTCTTAGAATTTTTTGGAAGTCTGTATTTATTTGAAAGGAAATATTGCAAAATATTAAAATTCCTCTTATATATTGCATTAGCTGGTGATTGTGTTACATACAAAAGTTGTCTGCCATTTAATGGGTGATAGTTCACTCTGTCAGCTTTCTCTTCATGCACATTCGCAGGAGTAGAGACTTGCCTGCCTGGGGAACTGCTGGTCCCAGGGAATGCTGACAAGCATCACAGTTTTGCTTTTCTGCTTTTGGCATTCTGCTTATCCAGGGACAAAGTTTACACCAGAGACATCATCATGGGATCTACCAGTTGCTTTATCAGTGGAGCTCCCTCTACAATATTATTAACTTGCTGTTGTATTTTGTGAGATCACACCTGTAAGCTTGAGATAAGATTTGTGAATGCATCTGCATTCAGACATTATTAAAGATGGAAACAGCAAGGCACAGAAAGTAGGTTTCTATTGATTCTCAGCAGGAAGTCATGGCCTTTGGACTACAGGACAAAGGTTTCTTAATAGAAAACTGGAGAAGGGTTCTGGTGTCCATTGAAATTTCTTCAATCTTCTGTATATCTGAAGTTAAGCAAGCAAAGTTTTAAAATTCCTTCTACATTATCTTACATAAAGGGTGTTAGATGGGGATTCCAGGCACCTCCCTCTAAATTCAAATTGGATGTCAATTAGATAGTGTTTCAAAATTATTTCTACTACTTTGAATAAAGACAGGCAAATACTTATGATTTTACACAAATTTCAATATATGGCAGAAAAATTTGTGTAGGGGGCTATTTGCAACAAAACATTTATCAGGAAGTTCCCTTATGATTTCCTATTATTTTATTCATTTTTTTTGTCTTTTAGAGATATTTTCACCTTAATCAGTAGTTAACCTGATTGCTTCTTCATGGGTTCTAACTTAAAATATTTCATCAGTAGTATTTTCAACTATTTATTGTGCATTCACTTAAATCAACTAATAATTTTACCTTAAAATTAGTTATTTTGGTCTTTTCATTATTCTCTCCTTTTTAAATATATAATGAGAGCAGTAGCATACATAGCATCTTAGATCTTTAAAAATATTCAAATTGTGGACCTCCTAAAAATGCATACTGAAATGGAAATTGTGCTCTTCAGATTAATATGTATGTGCATATAATGAGTTTTAATGAATGTGCAAAGGTCATTTCAATGGGTTGTTGATTTGAACAGTTATTCTTCCAAGGCATTTGATAAAATTATATTCAAATAGGTTGCATTCTTATAACAATCAAAATATCCTAACAGTGACTATTATGATATTGAAATATGATTTTCATAGTTTGAGAACAAGTGTTTCACCATAAAGTCACATCTCTGAAATTGTAAGTAATATAAATGATATGAGTTTATATAAATGAAATTGAATTTTATATAAGTTCAACAGAACCTTTTTCATTGTGTCAATGGCAAGCCATGGATGGAATGAAATTGCAGAGAAATAAAATAATTCTCTCCTGATGATAAATTAAAACTAACTGATATTTAATGACACACAATAGATGTTTATGTGTCTGTAAATACTTAGCATAAACCATGAGTTGAATTCCCATAAATCAATGCATTTTAAACTTTCATTTGACATAATCTATGCAAATTGCTAATATTTTTTTACAAAATTTAGATTTAATAAGTCTTTCAACACTAATAATTAAATTTCAGCACAATATCTACATACCAACTTAAAATATATAGTATATTGTCTGCATATAAAAATGCTTTATTTCAATAGCTCATATATTTGAGGAGCATCGACAGCTGTGTAAATAGCAAAAGCACGCCGTGTAATGCTCTAAAAATCACACAAAACTAATACCGTGTGGTGCGGCAATGTCACTTCAGTTAAGACAAGGAGAAAGAGCTTCAGTTTCCTGCTAGTACTCTAGATTTACATTGTTCTAACTATTAAAGTACTCTAAGCTGAAGATAACAAGATAAAACAAAACAACTCTCCGAGATTCATCATAACTATCCTTCAGCTTTGAAACCAGTTCTGGTTAGCAACATAGAGGAGGTAAAGGGGTGTCTGGGGGACCCAGAAGAAAGGCTCTGTCCCCATGGAGTGGCGCTGGGCAGCCTCGGTCTCAGGGAAGAGCCTGTCTCCTCAGCACAGGGCACCTGAACAGTTGCCCATCCTCTCAGTCAGTCGCACACATGCTTCCCCACACGTGTGCTTTCACTTCCCCTTCCGGCTCTGCAAACCCGGTGCCCAGTCTCCTGGAGAGTGTCAACCTCCCAGCAAAGTGACGGCCTTCTCACTGAACAAGGAGCTACAGCCTAACCTCATTGCCTCAGGAGAGGTGCCGGATCTCCCATCCACGGAGACCTCCCTCTCAGGCCGTGCCACCCCTCTCCGACTTCTCAGAACCATCCATCACACGCTCTTTCCGCCAGGCATGCGGTCCTGATGAAGTCTCCTCCATCCTCTGATGGAGACTGAGAAGTTTTTCTATAGGCACTTGGCTTTGCAGGAAATGCTTCCTTGAAAGTTCTTAACAGGAGCTAAGTTCTAAGCAAGCAAACAGACAAAAGGTACATATTTCATGGAGACCATTTTAATCCCAAAAGTGATTCTTAATTTAAGAATTATTATTTATCTTCAACTTAGAACATTTTAATAGTTAAAACAATGCAAATCTGGAGGACCAGCAGGACGCTAAAGTTCTTTCCCTTCCTTGTCTTAACGGAAGCGATATTACCTCACAACGTTGCATTAGTTTTGTATGATTTCAGTGTATTACACAGTGTGGCATTGCTATTTACATAGCTGTCGATGCTCCTCAAATATATGAGCTATTGAGATAATACAGATTTTTATGCACAGAGACTATACTATACATTTTTAAGTCGGTGAGTAGATATTGTGTTCAAACTTAATTTTTAGTGTTGGAAGACTTATTAAATCTAAAATTTGTAAAAATGATAATAACAATTTGCATAAACTATGCCATATGAAAATTTAAAATGCATTGATTTATGAGAATCCAATTCATGGTTTATGCTAAATATTTAGACACATAAACATCTATTGTGTGCTATTAAAATCAGTAATAATTTACCATCAGAAGAAAGAGTATATTTTGTTTTCATATTGATGAAGTAAAGTTGATTCACAAAATTCCATGCAAAGTTGTTTTTTCCAAGTCTTATTAAAAAACTCTAGAAACTTTTCCATGGATGAGATACTCATCCAGCCCGGAAAGACCCCCCACGCAGGCACATGGCCTCTCTCTACATATTAAGTTGGAGATAAAACTTTGATACCCCTCTCATTGATAAAACTTATTTTGTTACCATGGCTTGATTATTCTAAAGCCACGTATAAGCTTCTCATGTACATTTAATGACTTTATGACCACACAGCCTGGACCAGGGTGTCTTAATCTTGCATATTAATGTTTTATACTGTACAGTTTTGAGGGAGCAGAGATGAAGTTGTCCTGTGATGGTTAGAAGCGATATCAGCACACATTTTCTCCCTCCCTGCATCAAGCGCCACCCCCACCCCCCAGAACATGTCTCCAGATATCGTATCAACCCCAGGAACAAGACTTCCCTCCTCACACCCTCTGCATTTAAAGAGCCAATAAGGGTAAAAAAAAGGAATGTGTCCTCAGCAATATTAGGGGTCTTTAGGACATAGGTCATATACTAACCACCACTGTGAGACCATTATATGTGCACTTGCGTTATACCAGAGAATCCACAGAGAAACACATTGGAAAAGAGATGGTGACTATGTCCAACTCACACAGGAACTGACACAGGAATGACATTCAGTTCAGTGATGTTTTGGGGGGTTTTAGGACAGGAGCTTGGTTTTGTTCAGGTTTCACCAGCTGCAAACTGCACCCCACCTGACACTCAGTTACTCCCCACAAGGGTCAGAGAGAGAAGATGAAGGAGAACATCGCTTGGGAGGAGGAAGGTCTTGTCAACTCTTGAAAGCAATTTAAAAGGAAAACAGAAACAAACAACAATGCCAACAGCAACAACAGACAGAAAAGGGAAGGAAACAAATCCGGTTTAAAGAACCGCAAGGAGGATGGGAGGAGACTGCGCCTTGTAACAGGCTGTGGAAGGTAGAACCGGGCGTGTCAGAATTGAAGCGACACTAATGGCACCAGTCCTGCTTTTTAAGATGCCTTCACTATCCCCATTAAACACCCACACTGCCCCCCTGACCATGTGAAGATGCAGCTGACAGAGGCCACAGCGGAAATGGGGGGGAGGGGAGATCTGGGCAGAGACTACCGATGTTACCAATGTGAGGAAAACCAGTCCCATCAGCACAAATACAAAGTGAGGGTCACCAACTAGGCACCTGCAGAATAGCCCTGTGCCAGCCCAGCCCCTCTGCCTTCTGGGCGCACAGCCAGCCCCAGGAAGAAGGGGAGACTCTGGGTGGGATGAAGGAAGCCTTGGGGAGGACAGAGCTGGCTGTACTCTTGGCCAAAGGTGCTGTGCCCTGCACTGCTGCCTGCAGTGTCCAGAAGAGTTTGCATTGGATTTAGGAGGAGAATAAAGGCAAATTCTGGATCCACTTAGTCAGAGGAAAGCGGGACTCCAACTGCCCCAAGGCCAGGCGGCCCTTCCTGGAGCTGATGCCTACACAAAGGGAGTGGAGATGGACAAGGGGAGAGCAGACAGACAAGGGGAGTGGAGATGGACAAGGGGCCGGAGATGGACAAGGGACTGGAAGTGGACAAGGGACTGGAAATGGACAAGGGGAGCAGAGACGGAGTGAGAATGCATTCTCCTGTAGGATCCAGGTCATTGCATCTCCAGCAAGTATGGCCTCTTGACATAGAGCCGCAACCGTGCCCAAGCGTAAAGAGTGGGGCGCAGAGTTGTGAGAAAGGACGAATGAGAGATAGACACAGTTAGAGTGTGGGTTATTGGAAGCATGACTGGTAGCAACTTTAAGATAAATTACCTGGCTTTTTATAGGGTTTAGGCAAGGGGGAAAAGGTGGCCAAGAGAATGCTTTGTGACTAATTAACTAGGGAAGACTATTAGCTAAGGTAATAAAATTTGGGTAAAACATTAGTTTTTGTGAATAATGGTGGGCAGGGGATTTACCCACACATTGTTGGTAACTTTTAAGGAATGTTTTTTAAGGTAAACATTGGGTAAATGGAGAAGCTGGTTTTTGCTCTTTGGACATTTGCTATGTTAGTTTTGTTTTTAGTGTTTTGAAGTGTGCACCCCAGCGCACTGGCCAAATACGCGGTCGAAGATGCACATCTCCCCTCACAGCGCAGGTGTGCACACCTGTCACAAACAAAAAGCAGAGCATCAGGATTTCTGCTGACACTCTGAAGAAGTTCCTGTCCCGTGTCTGTGTCTCCAGGCTAGTCTTCAGGATGTGTCTCGGGCTGTGGGAAGTGTGCATGCCCAACTCACAGGAAACACTGCGAAGACCCGAATGTGAACGCCACTCGGGAATGTGTGGGGGTTAAACACGGTTTAGATCGTCAGCAAGAGACAAAGCAGATGATGGGCAGATCTGACGGGAGGCAGGGCCTTAGAGGCGGCCAGAGCCAGAGCTGATTGGACTGTCAGAGTGAGGATGGGACATCAGACGCTCTCCAGCAGATTCTTCCAAAGCTGCTGCCACCAACAGGAGCGGAAATTGAGCTTCCATGGCAGGGATAGGGTATCCTGGCTGGGAGAAGGAAGTTACTTGAGAGGGAGGGTGGGAACTTCTCCTTTGAAGGCGTCCACATTTGAGGACAGGCTGATGCCACCAGGGCAGGCAAGATTCAGGCAAGAGCCAGCCTGTCCTCTCCGTAAGACACAGTGGGAGAGGCAGACACGGGGCCCCTAGTTAAATCCTCTCTTCGGTGTCCTGGCTGTCCCAGGGGACCTTCGTCAGTGCCTGGCACTGAGATGGGAAGGATGCCACACACCAAGGATGCAGGAATGTCTAGAAGCTGAGTGTGAGCCTGGTGACCAACAGCTAGGTGCAGTTGAGCCCCAGCTCCATGTGGACTGGGTCCAAAAAGGGTTGAAAGGTCACAAGGCAATCATGAGTACCAGGTCCCCACCTAACCAACAAGTTGGGGCCAATTCCCATCTCTGCACCCAGAGGTGGCCTGGCTGTCCTGCAAGATGAACCCTGAATGGCCAGGGGCCCAGGAAATGTTACCCCATATCCCTAAGCATCATGAGCTTTGCATGGAGAATGAAACAAAGGTTTCAATAGCTAAAGTATCTAAGTCTGCAGCATGTAGCCACATACACATGAGCCTCCCATCTGTGGACTTGTTTACTCCGGGTTCATCCTCACTTCTGTTCTCAGAGAGTGGTCTGGGATGTGCAAGTAGTGGGGAAGTCAAGGTTGTCTGTCCATCTTTCTTGTGCAATGTCCCTCTGGGTGCGCAGGCAACCAGAGGCTGAGGAGCAGCTCTGGGCCTCCCACTGCTGCAGGCATGACATTGGTGATGATCTGACACAGCCTGGGTGCACCATTAATACCACATGTGTTAGGAAGTTGTCAGTGTCACCATCCCAGAAGCCTGCAGGTCCAGTGGGCGTGGAGACCTCAAGCCTCTCTCCTTGCTCACGAAGCTCCCAGGATGACACTGGGCAACCTGGGCTGACAGAAGCATCTCTGCTCTTGTCAGGGGCTCAGTAGCCCAGTCCACCTCCCATGTCCACTGCAGATCCCAAAGTGTGTGCTTGAACAACTAGGAAGTACAGATATTGTGAAGCATCTTTATATACCTGTCCATGCCATATATTACCTCCTGCACATTGAGGGGCTCCCAGATCCACTGCCTGACACATGACCATGGGAACAGGGCCCCAACATGCCCCAGAGCATTCCCTTTAAGTCATGGTCCTCCCTTTAACCCTGGAAGTGTTCTCTGACTCAAGGTGGATGACAGAGGAACCTTCTGCTATGTGGACCATGTACCTCAATGAGTCACATGTTCAGTGACCTGCAGTCATATCTGCCATCTGTGCCATGTGACAAGCCAGCCTGGCACCCAGCAGTGATGTCCACCTCAGAAGAGTGTCCACCTGAGGTATGTGCCTAGAGTTGTGGTTGTTGCTCTGTTTCTCTGAACTGCTTTCTTCATCTTTGGTGACTATGATCCTGTGCATGTGATTTTCTGTAAGTTCAGGGAATTTGTGATGGGATTACACATACCATTAAGTACTCTACGCACACTTGGGAAACAGCTCCAGCTATAAAAGCTGCAACACCATTTTATCACCTATTAGGAAGCACATTGTCTGGAAACATTGTCAAGTGTATGTGCTACCTGCCTGGAGACCTACATGTGACGAGCAATGTCTCCTAGTTGTATAGTCCCTCATGTGACAAAAATAAGCATTTAGCCATAAACTATATCTCCACCTGATTTCAAAGGTGCTTTTTATCGATAATTTATAGAAAAGAGTGACCAGCCATTGTTGACCCTTTGACAAAACCAGAATTCTTTGTTACCAGTGTGTGTGTGTGTGTGTGTGTGTGTGTGTGTGTGTAACACAGAGTCATCTCTTTCAATAGTAGGTATGCAAATGTCTAGCTTTATTTTATCTCTAATTTCCATCTAGATAAAGTATAAAGGGAACTTTACTCTTTGGTTCCAACTGTCTAGCAGAGTTTCATTATGTTTATATCTGGTTCGACATTGGTTCAGTGTGATGTGGATGGTGGCTGAGTCGCTGTGTTCTGCCATGTGGCATCCAGGGTCAGTGGGGACAGCTGGTGCTTAGTGCTGACAGCTGCCTGAGAGGCGATGACATCGGGACTAGTTTGGGGGTCTGACTCCACTTCTTATTAAGTCGTTGTCAGGTAGTGATTAGCGGCCTCAGAGGAACTTGGCACGCGGAAAGGGATGTTCCTTGCGGGAATGCTTTTCTCTTCGTACACACTGCGTTTCTAATATCAGCAATAAAGTGCATTGGCAGCAAACTCTGTCTATGTCACCCTTTCCTACTGTTCAATAAATAAAAGACTTTCCCTGCCAGCACAGATTATATATTTCAAGAGGTTCAAGGATTTGAATTATAAAAAACCCTAATTATAGAGAACTAAGAATATAGAAAATCACAGGAGACATGTTAGAAATGATTAATCGTGTTATTTCTCTTTTTCATAAAAAAATGAAGAAATGTTTTCTCAATGGAAACACCTACGAGAATCAGACATTTATAAATATTTCTTGTCAGTTAATTGGTTGTTAACAATTTTGACTGAATTCAAACAAGTTTCCCTTCTACTAAAACCACCCAGGCCCATTGGACATGGAGCCAACAGGTGCCTGGGAAGGTTACCTTCATCACCCTTGAGGTATGACTGCATATGGCATGGGTTTGTAGTGGGGTGACAGAGCTGAACTGGGGGCATGGTCTTTTTAATAGGATGCAGTTGACCTAGAGGGATGCCGTGTGGTCAGAGACTTGGCAAAGTGATGGAGTGAGGGACAAAGCCTCCTGAGAGGAGCCCACAGGCAAAGAAGGACCCAGCATGGGAGAGTTGGGTATGTGCAGGGAGCCCAGGTCGAAGATGAGGAGGAGAGAAGGGAACATGTGCCCACCATGGGGAGCTGGTCTCGGCTGCAGCTGGGTAGAGCAATAAAAAGCTGTGAGTTTCAGGCCCACAGGCATCAGTCCACAAGTCTCCAAAAGGCTATTCCCTGACAAGAGAGGCTTGTCGGAGCCCTGGATGTGGTGTTAGCCTGTTCAAATTTTGTGTTGCTGGATGGAGTGATGATCTAGGGGTCTGTGTGGCCCTGGAGTCTCTGAGTTCCTCACCCTCCTGCTAATAAACCTATTTCCATGAACCTGGCTGCACTGTTGCTCATGGGGGCAGCCCTGATGGTGGCATTTTAAAAATAGGCATTTCTCTTATGCCCCCACCTGCTAATGGGTTGTGTATGCAACATGAGGGCATAACCCACTGGTGTGCTGCAGGATGCGTACAAGACGTATCAGTCAGTGCCCCAACCCATCAACACTTATGCAGCATGTCTGTGCTCAGGACACCTGAGCTCTGTACTCTCTGCGATCCCCTACAATGCAGAACCAGGAGGGACACAGCTGCCACCAAGCCCCCCCTGCCCAGAGATTTAGATGACTTATTCCTGGAAGGCTGCACCCTCCCTGACACCCTCCTGTTCTCCTACGCCCGGGGTACCTGGCCACCACCGCATTAGTGTCATTCTCATGGAGTTGACTTTTGAAAATTTCCCATGTGAAATGAGATGACAGGCACATCCCCTTCTGACAGAGCCTGCTGTAGTTACAGTTCTTCTGAGTCCTTGCTTGGGCCCAGATCTCCCAACTCAGTCTGGCCACATTATATTCCACATCACACACTCTATTTACTATTTTTTCATTTTATTTTTTAAATTGATTGCACATATTTTACATCATTGTCTAACCTGAGGTTTTCACTCCAGCTTATCACCAGTGATCTTAATCTCTTGTGCCTTATCCTGCCCCAATTTTACACCCCCCCCCCGCTCCTACTCTATGCTTCAGTTCTACTGGCAGTTTTTAATTTATCTTGTCCGTTTGTTTGTTTGTTTTTCTTGCGTCTCTCATATAATTGCAACCATCCAGTGTTTCTCTTTTTCTTTCTGGATTATGTCCACTAACATGATTCCTTCTAGCTCCATCCATATTGCTTCAAATGACAAAAGTTTATTTTTCTTTTTTATTGATGAATAATATTGCATTGATCATGCTTTCTTTAGATGCCCCTCTGTTGGCAGGTGCTTCGGTTGTTTGCATACCTCATCTTCTATGAACGACATTGCAGCACCCACGGGCATGCAACATCAAGTATGTCACAAGCACACACACAGTCACATGTATTCATTCCCAGCAGAAATGTTTGTTGAAGCCTGTCTCTGTCAGGTTGTGACTGACTCTAAACAATCTAATTATTTCTGAGTTTGAGTTGTGTTTTTTTTAGACTCAATTTATAATTGACAAAACATACAATTTCAGAAACACTTCTGTAAAATCCTATTGCATGGTAACTTAGTATCTTAGACATAAACACAAAAATGCCCTTAACAAACCAGTAATCATGCATGGGACACCAATGTCGCAAGACAGGTTTTCTGTTCCATCTTACTGGCCTGAGAGGGCCTTTGTACTTGTCCTCAGAGGTTGTAGATAAGGCTAGTGGTTCATGTGATGGAAATATTCTTTGCCAAGTAGTTTGAAATCTCAATCCTGCACTACAGGTGTGGAATATTAACCCTCACCCATGTTTGAATACACAGATGAATTCTTATCTCATTTGGACTCAATATCTATCTCTCATGCACAAGACGCTGACAACCCTAGGAAAATCATGGGTATTTAATGTACAAAAACACAAGCAAAACATTATAATTCTAGACTCTGTAAGAAAAAAATATATAATTGAAATGAAGTGAACTAAAATGCACCTTATTTTGTTTAACTACAATCAACTAAAATCACATTCACAAAATGATTTCAAATCCCTTGGCAAAGAAAAATACAGATAAGGAAAATGTGATGTTAGACAGAAGCACATGCAGGTAAGTGGCAGAGTTGACATCTTTGCAGGTAAGTGGCAGAGTTGACATCTTTTCCCTTTTCTTTCTAAAAGTATGTCAACATAGTTAGACAAAACTATTAAAAATCTGATTGCGTTGAAAAAATCTGATGAAATACTTTCAAATTATAATACACTATTAAACACAGATTTTATCCCTATTTCTGTTATGACTGAAGGAAACCCAAACCCTAAGACTCAATTCACTTGTGAGCTGAGAGAATGAAGCATGAAGTCATCGTCAGTAGCAAGTCACTTGAAAGTTATGTCCCACATATGAAGATGTCACAATTACCTTCCAACCAGTTGGTCTATGTTTAACAAGGCTCTGCAAAATTATGCACAATGTGAAGCTTCAATTGGGACTCCTGGAGTTCCTTATTTAAAACTGAAGTTCTAACACCCAGCCAGCAGCAAAGTGAAACTTGCTCTTCTTGTCATGGTAAAATAAATAAAACACACAAAGCAACGTGAGTTGGAAAAAGCTCATTCCATTGCTAGAAACACTGTGGAGGAGGATTGCAAAGCATCATCCAAGATCCCCAAACAAACACAGTTTACAGCATATTTCAGAGTGAGGGAAGATTGCTGTGAAATTGGATGAAAGTACATATTTCTACTGTGTCTTATATTGTATTTCTCACAATATTCTGCTTCAGGAAAGAATTGTATTTGAAAGAACTGTTTTTGAAACACTGAAGAAAGACACATAAAATGGACAAAATTTTGAGTTAATGCCTTTTGCAACCATTTTTATATTTAAATGTGACTTTAAGACTATGCCATTCCATGGATGGAATGGCCATTTTGCTAGTCTTAAAGGTCTAGGAATAGATCCTATATTTCACAGAAGTTAAAAATATAATTGATCCTTTAAACAAGATTTTATATGTTGATTCCAGGAGTTTTTCAGTTGACCAATGAGAAGACTGGAGATTCCAGAATGGAGAAGGTTCTTGGACAAAAGGTATTCATACTAGACCTTGTGTTGCAAAGGGTTTTTAAGAATGGGGTTGACAATAGGTTTCCAAGGACAGGGAGGCAGAAGAAGCTGTTGAGAGTGACCCCACAAGAGAAAGTCATGACCCACAGGAGATGTGATTGCATTGTATAGCATAAGCATGTTTTGGAAGAAAGTCCTTATCGAAGGTGGCTTGTCACACAAGGGCAGGACTCAGGAAAAATCTGCCTTTCATTTTTTTTTATGTTTCCCTGGGGAATAACCCAGCCAATCCACATGAGCAAAGATACTCACAAATCATAACTCTTTTGTGGTTAATTTTACTAATGGATGATTTTCAACATGTGGCATGGTCCCCAATTAATGATAAAATGAGTAAATTCTTGACATAAAACTAAGTAACTGTATTAAGGGGATAATTAAGAGATCTAAGAATTAAGATGAATAATGGAGACATCACCTTTATCTTTTGTACAGAGATAGATGTCCATCTGGGGTGATATGTACCTTTTGATGATGTATTTTTTATCTGTAGCTCTTCCTGAAAAACATTATCCATTTCATCTGCCTCTTCATGGTCATGGTGTTCTTACAGCTCAAGGAATGTAATTGTTTTTTGTTTGTTTGTTTGTTTACCCAAGTTACACTGCTTCTAGAGAACCTATTGTGAAAATTTATTCTTAGAATATCTCCAGTAGTATGTGATTTTGCTTTTGGAACCAATGTGACTAAGTGACACATTAAAACTCTCCTGTTCCCACATTAAACCAAAAGAAACAGAATTTCCTAACAGATTCACAGCCATACACATGTGGAGATAGATGGATAGATAGATAGACTGATACAAACAGACAGACAGACAGACAGATGATAGACAGATGATAGATAGATAGATGATAGATAGATAGATAGATAGATAGATAGATAGATAGATAGATAGATAGATAGATAGATAGATAGATAGATAGATAGATAGATAGATAGATCGATCTCCACAATCCCACTGGTGTATAAGGATAAATGGTTAGAATAAGACAACAATGTATTTGCTGAATTAGAGACAGTTTGATGGAAAATAATAGCATTTATATGTATGTAAAGTCATACATTCTCAGCTACACACTCACTAAAATCAGCTCTCACAACACATAATCCCACCCACCTGGCTGAGAGATGGGTATGTGGCAAGGCCCCATGTGCTTCAGAGGGCGGCCTCCCTGGGAATGGGTCACATGTCTGGCTTTGCAATTCCTGAAATGCTGGGGGAGTAAATACTGCTTCTCAAATATTGTCATGTTTGCTTTAATGTCAAGTTCAAACAAGCTGTAGTCAGAGCACTTCAAAGGACAAAGATGAGCTTTATTCTTTTACCTTTTCTTGCCTGCTGCCTAATAAATTCTGTAATGTGCATGAAAAAAAAAAAGTGGTCCTCTGTAACCAGATGTTCAAAATACAGGATGTCACACAATGTTAAATCAAGATTTACAAAAAAAATAAATTACTTCTTAAAATTACTTATTGGCGTAATAAAACAAAAAAATCATAATTAAAATAATTGCATATTTTTCTCATTTTCACCTTGCTGTTTGGTTTTTTATTAACAGACACATAACCCACTATTATAGTGGCAACATATGAATATAATTTTATCATAAATACATGTATTAGAAATATAGAAAGGAGATTTAGATGGGATGCAAAAGCAGTTTGAAGAACACTAATATAAAAAGGCCATTATGAACAGATAGATTGATTATTGCTTAAAAAAGATACCAAGACAAGTGATTGTGTGTGTGTGTGTGTGTGTTTATGAGATGCTCAATATATGAGTTGTGCTTAATCACTATGATTTGATGTGTGTTGACTAAAATTCTTTCCATGACTGGAATTGGTTTAAATGTTCTTTTTTTTTCTTTCTTTCTCAAATACAAATGCTTTTCACATTGGTAGAAAAAATAAGATAGACGATCGTTGTCTATGTGAAGGCCAAAATGTCCAGGTCAGAATAGTTGTATTCTAAGGACTTTCTTCAGTTTTACTCATATTCCTCAATTTTTGTTTTATTAAATTATAATATAAAGAAGAGGCACCAACAGTGAAGTTAGTAACAGTAACGATTGTAATAGGTGCCAATCCCTAGCTTAGCAGTTTTTAATGTATTCATGTACTTATTTCTACAACTCTCTGTAGGGTGTCATCACAACCTATTTTATTGGTGAGGAGGGAGCTGCACAGAGAAATATTGTCATGTGCTGATGCCACATTCATGATGGAGGAGGAAGCAATATTTGAAACTGGACCGCTGTTACCTGTAGATTTATGTGCATATTTAATTGTATAAAAATTCATAAATATATCTGCATTTTTTTATGCTTCCCGAAGTCTGCTTAAGGTCTCTGAATTTGTTTTAATTTCAATGTAAATTAAAATTTCCATAACTTTATTTTGTTACTGGAATTTGCTAAATTCTCAAGATCAGTCCATTTCCACTGGAATTTTGTCAGGAAATGGAGCCAGCACTTTAAGGCACTCCCTAATACATACCGTTTCCAAGTTTTGCTGCTGGGAAGCACCACATTGGCTAGGACCTGGCCTCCCCGGAGTTCATGGCTGCTAGAATTGCTTTCTAAAGCAACCTTGTTCCTTGGAACCATTGCCAAGAGAACCTCAGAGATGGACTCCACAGACTAGAAGGGTGGTGAGTGCCCATTATGCACAAACTCATTCCCCAAACCTGGGGCTTTGATCTCATATCAGCCTGGAAGTTAATCTTTCTGTGGGATGTACTAAGGAGCTATTAAGGATTCCCCTGCAACATATTTTATGAGACAGGCACTGGGCTTGGAGTCACTTAGCTTCCCGCAGTTATTCAATTACATGAAGTTTTGTGTTTTAGCTACATGACTATCCTTCCCCAAAAGCTTGTAGTTAAGTTCATAAACTTTTATTCTTAAAAGAGCAGAGTCATCTAAATCTCAGAATAATCTCCTTAACAATAGATCCAATGAATCACAAAAGTGGAGCTCTTTCCCCCAAGACTCTCAGGAAAGACACACCAGCAAGACAAACAGAAAAAATGTCAATTCCTATCAAGAGATAAATAAGTCTTTGTACAACTATCTTCGCCTTTCTCAGGCCATCTAAGACAGTGGGATGGTCCAGACACATAGGTGATGCATTGATGGTGTCAGAAGCAGATGTTGTTGCAGGTGTATCTTGCAAAGCCTAGTGTTCTGGGGATTCTATCTGGTGCCAGCCAGTTGCTGTTGTTCTGATATGGCATGACTGACTAGGGGTGTGACTTTTCCTAAACTCCAGCCCACAGGCAGATAGCTGCACATGGCTCTTCTTGGGATTCCCATGCAGGATGCAGGCAGCCACTTGAGCACAGGAGGCTGGTGATGCTAGCCGCTGACTCAAGGTCATTGCATCCTGCTGAAGGTTACATTTGGACCTGCCTTTTAGCTCCATGATGGCTTCAGGTTCCCCAGGCAGCAATAAATTTATCACCATGCAGATGTATCCTACACAGTCATCTGGAGTGTAAATCCCCACAGATGGAACCATTTCCTTCAAACAACTGTGCCACCTTCTGAGTCCTAAGATGCCCACTGTTTCACGAATTCTGTTCTGATAGATGATGAGTAGATTTATAATAAAGTCATCTAGTAAGTTACTGTAGTTGACACTTTCATTCATTTCCATATAGACAAACAGGACCCAGCACTCTCCCAATTCTCCGCTAACTGATAACAGGACAGACAGATGTATTGTGGCTGTGATCGTCTGAGGTTTGCCTTAGCCAGTAAGCGAGCACATTCTCCATTATTTCTGACTGCCCGTGGGGAGGGGGCAAGGGGGAAGGTCACAGGAGTCAGCAAGTGCCCCAGCAGTCCCAGGAGGCACCCTGGACAGAATTTTGTCTGTTCATTTGCTTTATATACTCTACCAAATTTTAATTCTTACTGGTAACTGAATTCACACACAACTGTCTCATGGAAAGGAGTTGTTTTGGACTTGACTACAGAAGAGATCTCCATACAGCGCTGCAGACCCTGGCAGGGTCATTCATGAATCAATGAGTTTCTCTTTCCCGGTGCTCACCCCGGCTGACCTTAGCCCTGAGTAGGGAGTAGATGCTGTTCTCCTGGGAGGGACAGGGCCGCCAGTGTCACTGGCTGTCTGGAGCTGAAGGGCCATCTGTCCGTTCTGTTGAATTTGTTACAAATGCTGGGACACCAGCACCCATCACCAGCATGACAGGGTTGATTTTGTCTCCCCTGCAATCATGTCCTGTTATTGCTTGGCTGCGATATATACACTATATAGATATCTATACATACACATATGGGCTCGAGACCCATAGCTCCACTCCCTGAATTCCCGGATCTCACCAGCATTGCAGCATTCTCAGGCTCAGCCTCTACCAGGCACTGATGCTGTGGCAGGTGATTGGGTTCCTGAGCCTCTGACACCCTCAGTGAACGTGGGGCTGCCCGGAGCCCAGGAAGCTCAGCCCACACTGGGACTCAGTGCTGCGCGTTAAAGGCCCACATGTGTTTGTCCCAAAGCAGAAGACGGAGAGCAGACCCAGGGTGCTTCTCAGTGATGTCCATGGACTCCCACTTTGCAGCAGAATGAACATGCCGGGAAACTTCGAGATTCTCTCTGTTCGCCTGTGATGGATGGAAGCAAAGGGGTCATTTTCAAACGTCAGATTTCTGACAACTTAATGAGCGTTCTGAATGGTCAAGGCACGACCGTGCCAGTCTCCCCGGAGCAAGATGACTTTGTGCCATGACAGCGAGTGGTTCTGACTGGGTAAGCAATGCCCGCATCGATGCAGCCTGCGCTGATGTAGCCCACACCCTCGGGTGACTGCTCTCACTCTGTGGGGAGAGTGGGTAGTCAGGCTTTTCCTTCCATCAGCCTCTATACCCAGCAATGGAGTACCACGTCTTTCCCGTGATTGTGCGCAGGAGGTGTGCGCATGTGTGAGCAGCTCCCCGCTGGGAGAGGGATATCAAGGGGTGCAGTGGAGAGCATATACTGGATAAACTGGAGATGAGAGGAATGTCAGCAAGAGAGAGAGAGAGAGAGAGAGAGAGAGAGAGAGAGAGAGAGAGAGAGAGAGAGAGAGAGCGCTTCTGGGGTCTTGGGGCTCACTTGCTTCCCAGTCCCAGATCCTGCTTGTGTCCTGGCTGGTGTGCCCATATAACTTCTAGAAACAACAAAGAACTTCTGCAGATGTGTAGCATCTGATGCCTGATCCCGGCCCTACAAGTCCCTATTAAATTTTAACGCATCGTTTTTTGTTTTTATTGCATCTCTATTTTTGTTTTTAACTGATTTTTTTTTCCTTTCTCAAAAATCAAGATACCGTTACATTGTGGCATCGCTTAGGCTTCAGGTGAGCAGCATCATTGTCAATAACAGTCAGGAAGCCGGGCACGGTGGCTCGTGCTTTAAGCTTCAGCCTATGAAGCGGCCGGGGCTAGGGATCGCGGTTCGAGTTCCGCCTGGGACCCGTAGCGAGACCTAGTTCCAAAAAATACAGCTAGGCGTGGTGGTGCGCGCCTGTCATCCCAGCTACCTGGGAAGCTGAGGCTGGGGATTGCTTGAGTCCGTGGTACCCCGGGCAACGAGAGCCTGTGGTTCCACGGGCAAAAATAGCGAGACCTAGTCTCCAAAAAAAAAAAAATAATAATAATAATAATAACAGTCAGGAAATGTACATGCTGCATCAGGCCGCTGCTGAAACTCCCGTTTTACTCTCACCATCCAGCCTAGTGCCATCCCCTCCCCCACCTCCCCCACTTGCTGACTTCCCACTCCCTTAACTTCTAATTACTATGATCTGATTGTGTCAAGGATTATTTTGACTTGATTTAGTTCATGGTTTGCTTTGTTTTCTTTCTGTGCCTCTTAGGAGTAAAATCACATGTCGGTCGTCTTTCTAACCTCCTAGAAGTGTATTATTGGAAAGCTTGTTCTAGCCTATCCTCCACAGAAGTGGGTCTGAGCAGCTAACCAGCAGAGGGCAGGTATATGGCTGCATTGGCATCGCAAATCACACAACGCCCAGTGGCAAATCACACAATCTCCTGTGGTCCTGTTTGTGTGGAGGGAGTCGTTACAACTTTCAAGCTGAATTCTTTCCAACCTGCTAGGTCAGGTCAACTTTCATAAACAGAAATGCAGAATTCAATGAATCTCAGAAATAACTTGTGTTGTATTCAGATTTACTAGTGTTGGTTTGACATAACGTGAGTTTACTAACTTCACAAACATAAGTGTAATCACTGACATATTTGTAAAACAGCAAGTCACGACCACCTGGGTGTGTTCATTGTGGGTCCTGTAAGATGTGAGAGTAAAATGAAAAATGTAAAGTGATTCATCAGTAGCACAGAGAAACCTACTACTTCACAAACTGCTTTACAAAGGCAAGAGCAATATAGGCCAAAGGCAGCAGTTTCTCCCTGCTAAGGACACTCTGAGCTCAGGATTTTGCTCCTAATTCAGGACACTGTCCTCTATCATCTTAATCTTCAAGAAAAAGTACATGCCTTGTGCAAACATGCCCCTCTTCCTGTTCTATGACATTCTTCTGGCCCCATGGTCTCTGTCTCCAGGGGGACCACTTATATCTTTCGTGACATTTGTCCAGAAATATAAAAAATTCCAAGCCCATTGAGTACCTACCTCTGTACTTTAAAAGCTTTAAATTAAAAAAGCAACAACAACATTTTGTTTGCTTAAATCTTTGCATGAAATTGCAAATGTTGAAAAGCACATGATTTTGTCAAACTGTTCAGCACATTTCTTGGGAAAGAACATTCTGCTAACTGAGCAAGGATCAGTGTGAGAGAGGAAAATATAACCTTACTAGCATGTAACCAAATGATCAAAAGTACGGATCTGAGCAATAACAAAGAGCCATCGCTCCAGGTGTGTCTTAGACGCTAAACTTGAATGGAGGAATAACTCCCCTTTGGTTCCCCAAGCGGTTGCCTGAGACACTAATTCTCAGCTCAGAAGATTATCTCACACTCCAGTGGCTTTGGAGCCTTACTATAATCATCTGCTGTGAACTTTTTCTGCACTTCACAGACACGCTGTAGGGAATGAAGCAGTCATAAGGTATGAAAAGCTATAAAAGAAAGGCTACAGCCGGCTTCATCGTAACAGCTACTGTTGAGATTTCAAACGAACTCCCACAAATTTTATTTTAAGCAGAAGTCAGAAAGAAGGCAGGTTTGAAATCTAGGAATTCCCCATCTCTGCCCCTACCGTGTTGTATCAAAGACAGTTTATTCTTCTATGGGCAGATGTGGCAGGTGAAACAGTTAAGAAGTGCTTGACTCTTAAATGTTGACAAATGATATTTAATTGCAGCAAGATAAAGGATCTTGACATTTATAGCAGAAAATAACATATAAATATAATACCCTCTAATATTCTAGATAATACAGGTGAATATATTCAGACCAATATGTCACTGTTATTCTCAAATAACTTTATATTTCATCAAGTAATATTTAAATTTGTAATGAATTTTGAGTAAATAATATTATTCAGACATTACATGTACCATGTAGGTTTTTAAACTTAATACCTGTGGGTAATAAAACAAATGTGTTTAACTTCATTCTGCCTTTGGTATTTTAATGGTTCAAGCAATCAAGTGTATTAATTAATACATTTATATCACTAAGCATAGGGAAATGCTGTATACTACCAACTTTTACAATTTTAGAGAATTCAGAAGAATAAGCTATAGGATTATTAAGAACAACTAACCAGTATAGTGATGATAGGGGGCACCTAACCCCCCCAGGTGCCATTGCCTCTTGCTTTAGAATTGTTAATGTTACTAAGACCTGTGTAGTAAGATAATTAATATACAAGCCTTCCTACCTAAAAAAGTTCCTACCTAAGGAGTTCTCTTGACAGGAAATAAGGATATACAAAGAGGGTTGGAACAAAGAAAGGGATTCTGCCACTTGTGGGATGAACATTTTAGTCAGGGACTTTGGTGTATGAAGAAGTGAGCCATGTGAGCTTGGCCATGTGTCCAAGGCCTGAGGCCTGCAGACTTTAGCTGACCCAGGCTAGGAATGTGTCTGTTAAGGGAAGTTAAGGAGTTTGGAGATTTGAACTCCATGTTGGAGTTTGTTTTTCTGATTTTGACTTGTGTCTAGGAGAGGCTGTGCAGACATCAGGCCTGAAAAGAAAGGGAACTTTGCTGGTTCCGGTACTATAGAGCTTTTATTTTACTACCAGGAGGAGGACAGGAGAAGATGGCATAGAAGAAATGGAGCCCGCCAAAGGAAGACATTTTGAGCACTTGGAGATGAACTCTGACTGAAATTTTGTGAGCTTGAAATCGGGTAAAAAGAGAAGACTTTCTGACTTTAACTTGAAACACAACTCTTCCTGCTTCCCTCTATGAAGCAGGCTACTAGCAGTTCAATAGCAATTACCTTTAACTTTAACTGGATACACCTATGCCTGCTTCTCTCCCTAGGAAGCAGGCTACAAATTGTTCATTAGCATTTTCACGGTTAAACTTCTGTTGGTATGCAAACATCAGCTACCAGCTTCTTTCAGCTTTCTTCCCCTTTTTCAGATCTACAAAGAAAAACTTAGAAACACAGTTTAAACTTTAAATTAGTTTGCCTCAATTTACCCTTTTATTTTTTTTTTCAGAGTACAATATCCATTTTATTTCTAAATCTATTGCATTTCAAAAATAATTTAAGGTAGCCTGAGAAAAACTTTCACAATATATTAAATTAATAATCATTTATGTACTATTCTTTTATTTATTTATTTATTTATTTATTTATTTATTTATTTATTTATTTATTTATTTATTTATTTATTACCGGGATTCACCCCCCCCACCCTCCCTGACCATTCCCCCTCTGTCCCGCCCCCCCACCCCGAGTTGTAACCATTTGGTGTCTGTCTTTATCTTTTCAACTTGTTTCTGCTAATGTGATTTCTTTCAGGTGTGTCCATGGTTTTTGTTTTTTTTGT
>PVHY01021651.1:0-23586 GCA_004024945.1 Uropsilus gracilis
TTTTTTTTTTTTTTTTTTTTTTTTCATTAAAGTAGTTTGGTGTTCTTTTTGCTTCCTGTACATCTATTTTCATTTTGTTTTTCAGATTTGGGAAGTTCTCTTCCATTATTGCTTTAAAAAGACTTTCATTTCCTGTGTCTTTCTCTTCTCCTTCTGGGATTCCAATTATTCTTATATTTCCTTTCTTTAAAGTATCTGATCTCTGATTTTTTTCTGCTGCCTTCTTACTTTGTTTTTCTCTCTCTTTTTCTTTTTTGTTCTCTCTATTTCTGTGTCCTCTAGTGTGCTGATTCATTCTTCAATTTCTTCTAGTCTGCTTTCATGGCTTTTCTCTGCATTTTTGATATCTTCTATTGCTCCTCTTATAAACTGTACCTCCTTTAGTTTTTTATTTAGTGTTTCAATCTCTTTCTTCTGTTCGACAATTGTAATGTTTATTTTGCTGCATTCGTTTTTGTATTTTTCTACTTCTCCTCTTATGTGATTTAGTGTTTTTATCATGATGTGTCTGAATTCTTTATCTGTCATATTATCCCATTCTTTGTTATCCTCCTTATTGTTTTCAATAGATTGTTTGTCCTTTGGTGAGGAATTACTTCCCTCCGGGCTTACATGTGTGTTTGTGTTTTTCTTCCCGTGTTTTCTCTTCGGATTTGTTCTACGTATTGAGTGACGGATTCTTGGGTATTAGTTAGCATGTTGTCCAGTACTAGGTTGTGGTTATTCTGTTTTACTGTCTAATTTGCTTCTTGTTTCTGTGGGTTGTTTGGGGGAAGTAGTCTTTTCCTTGTCTGAGCTGCTGTTGCTCAGCTGCACCTGCTCTTTTGGACTAGGATGTCAGCCCTGATATTCTGCAGTCTACTACTTAAGGAGCCAATGGACTACTAAATTTGAGTCTCTCCAGGAGGCCTTATGTACATGGAATCCTCGGATATGCAAACCACAATTCCAAGTTTCTCCAGAAGGCAGCTTATGACTTTTCCGGTTTGTGTTTGAGTTGCGGTGGTGTCGAGTTTCTGAGCTTTTTATCCTTGTACTTCAATTACTTTGATAATGTTCAATATTGAATTATTTTTTTTCCCTGTGTGTGTGCCTGCTGTCATTAGTTTCCCAGTTTTGATTTGTTTGCTGCCCACAAATAATTTTTTTTCCTATGAATGAAATTCAGTGTTTTTGTGTATTGCTGAGATTTTGTTGATAATCTTTATCAGAGCTGGTGCTGCAAAGCTGCGCCGGTGCCGAAGTGGAACGAGGTAGAGAGCGGGTAGCAGGATTCAGGGGGCGTGCCCAAGAGGCATGTCCGGAGGACGCCCGGCTGATGCGCACTGGCCGGGGTGAGGCAAGGTGACGTGGTACCTGGTTAGTGAGCGGGTGGTGGGCTTCAGGGCTTGTTGGCTTTTTACAGTTCTGTTAACATCAAAGTCATCCTAAAACTAGCCTTTGCTGCATTTAAGAGAATGAATACTTTTTAAAAGAAGTCACAGAAAACAAGTATATTGCTTCTTAGTAGACCCACTGCAAAAAACTGGTTGTGTACTGATGAGAAAATGAAAGAAAAGTTGTGTAGTGTCCTGGGTGCTCTCCCAGGAGGCCTTGGTGTGAGCTGCTGATTGCTTCTCAGGGAGGTAGTGATTGTGGGGAAGCCCACTGTGCAACTGGAGACCCCATAAGGAGCTGTATGACCACAGATGCTCAACCAGTAAGAAGGGCTCTTAGAACTTGGCACACAAGAGGGATTCTTAGTCCTATTCTTTTTGTAGCAGCTTCCTCTAGATTGTCTTATTTTTGTTCAACTACAATATTCAGCAAATGCTGCATGCAACCATGTAGCTTGTGGATATTTTTACCACCTTGCTGGCAGTGAGTGTCCTGGCTGGAAGAGATGCACTGCTGCCCTCTAGTGAGTTCTCTTTGTAATGCTTCGGGTCCTCTTAGGACATAAGATACCCTCATGTAGCACCTGATTGTTTTTTCCACCCCACTGGCAACAGGGTCCTTAGGCTCACAAAGTTGTGAACCCCTTCCCTTCTCCCACCCAGGCTTTCCACAGGGAGAAAGCTATGGAACTAGCAGGCATAGCTACAACTTCCTTCTGCTCCTCACCTGTACCCTCACCACCTCCCAACCTGAGGGCTGCTCTGAGGTGATAAAACCCTATTCAGACTCCCAGTTTGTGGATGACTTCTCTCCTGTGGTCTCTCCATGAGCCCCTCATGTAACCTTATGCTGCTGAATATTTAATCATTGTTTCCCCAGAGTGTGGGAATTTCTCCTTTGGAAATCAATCTAGCCTCCATCCTCTGTGGTCTGCTCACTTGGAAAACAGACTTAGTCAAATGGATGCAGACTTTTAGAATTGGAGGCAGGTAGGCAGGGGTTCAAATTGTGATGCTTTTATATTTATATGGTGAGTAGGGAACACTTTCTTAGTTTTTGAGTCTCCTTTTAAGACCATATCATGAAGTTGACAATAGGAGTCAGTGAACAAGGCATTTAGAGAACTGAGCTTAAAATAGGCCTTTGGTTCCTTGCTCTCTACTCTCTACTCTCTTCCTGCCTCAGGAAACATAATTCTCTCATATATACTTCACTTTTTATATTAGCCCAGTATGCTCACAGAAAAATAAACATCCCTGCCAGGACACACACTATGTGGATGTTAGTTCGAAAGAATCTGCTAGTCCACCATGCCCTTATTTTCCTGGTGGTCAAGCACAGAGAGAGCTGCCCAGGGTTGTGCCTGGCTCCTGTGTCAAAGCCACTCCTTCCAGCCCTGATGCTTTCAGGGGTAATTGGAAATGCATTCAGACCTGGGAAGACTGGGGACTGCCAGCATCCAAGGATCTAAGTGGATGAGAGCTGGCGGCCCCTGCTCATTTCTTCTTCACCAGTGCTGTGCTGTCCTGGAAGCTAATTAACTGGTGGTCTCGGATTTCTCAAAGCAGGACAGCGGCCTCACAGCTATGAGTGACTGGGCACAGTGCAAGAGGCATCTTGACTAGGGAATCAAGTCGAGAAACTGAAGGATAATTTTGTGTTATTTCTTTCTTTCCTTTTTTTTTTTTGAGACTAGGTCTTGCTATATTTGCCTGTGGAGCCGCAGGCTCACATTGCCCAGGGTACCACAGACTCAAGCAGTCTCCAGCCTCAGCTTCCCAGGTAGCTGGGATTACAGGTGCATGCCACCAAACCTAGCTATTTTTTGGGGGACTAGGTCTCAGAACCGTGATCCCTGGCCCCGGCTGCAGCTTCCTAGGCTGCCACCTACAGGCATGTACCACATGCCCAGCCTAATTTTAAGTTATTTCTACAACAAAATGCTGAGGGAGTTTTTGAGCTTTTCTCTTTTTAATTTTACCTACTTTCTGTGAAATTGAGTCAGGAAGAGTGGCTGTCAGCTGCTGGCTCACATTCTGACAATGAAGGGTTGCCTGGGCAGGGCAAGTCCCCGCCTGCTACAGTGTGGGCCACCAAGCAGCAGCTGGCACTGAACCAGTGCTGAGTGTCTAGATAGCCTCTGGCCTCTGGCCTCCAGTTCATTTTGTCTTATTGGAAACCACTTAATGGCAGATGACAGAGAGGGTAGAGAATTGAAGTGGCACTGCAGGAAAACATGGCCCATTGGGGACCATTCGGAGGTTTTCCCTATGTGGTATTGCTACGTAGCTCAGACAATAAAATTTCAGGCCCTAGGAGGTTGGTTTATCCAGAGCTGCTGGGGAAAATCCTCAAAGATTTCTGTGAGCACAGCATTTGAGGCTGAGCTATTACATCTACAGAGATGTGACATCCAAAGAGATTCATTGGGGAAACACAGGCATCCTGCCTTTCACAACTCAGAGAGATACAGCCTCTGTGTTCTGTTCTGAACTTCCTTTTCTTAACAGAGTCCTGTTTGCAGCTTTACTTTTCCCCAGGTGAAAATGAATGTATGCTTTTGGAAAGCTGGTAATGAATTAGAAATGCTAATTAGAATTAGATACCATCGAGGGATGAAAATAAAGGTGAGCACACTACAACAAAACTGGAGATTTTATGTACACATACACACACACACACCTATATTATATATGTAAAT
The DNA here is from genome assembly GCA_004024945.1 of Uropsilus gracilis. Classification (NCBI taxonomy): domain Eukaryota; kingdom Metazoa; phylum Chordata; class Mammalia; order Eulipotyphla; family Talpidae; genus Uropsilus; species Uropsilus gracilis. The sequence continues at coordinate 4,079 of PVHY01021651.1, forward strand.
ATATACATATATTTATGCATGTATGTATATGGCATTATTCCTGATTCATTTATTTGAAGTTCCAGAACAGATCCAGCTTACCTATGGTTTAACAGATGTGGCTGGAGAGAAAGTAGGCATGCCTGGGCACTGGTGCTCTGCTGTTTCTTCATTGGGTACTGATTTTACAGATATTCTTTTTACTCATCAAGTTATGTAACTTTGGCTAGTAAATTTTGTGTATTATACTATACTTAGATTAAAAAATCTCTCTTTTTAAAAGTTAGTATTTTGTTCAGTGTGAACAAGCCAGGGTGCTACCCCAGGTTCTGACACAACCGTAGAGTCAAGTCACACAGTTCCAAAGAAGAAAGTCAGATCACCACAGCGGAGAAATGAGAAAATTGGGCGGAGGGCATGGTCACTGCCTTTCAGTTTTGAAAGAGCCAGGTTCACACTGGGGCAAGAATACTGAGAACTCCAAGTTCCTAAAAACAGATGTAGATCACATAGAGAGCGCCTTCTGTGAGAGTCATCTTATGTCAGGAACTTCATCATGATGCTAGGGGTTAAGTAGTGCTGACTTATTCCTCACTAAGTGTTCAGTACATGCGCATCTCCCCAAATCTCAGGCATGAGAAGAAAACTCTCTCCAATAAGAGCTCAGCGAGGCTGAGCATTGTAGGGGAGGCCCCCTTGTCTAAAAAAGAGGTCTCCCAGTGTAATGTGCTACAGTACAATGCTGTTATAGAGCAGCAGGTACTGCTGTGAGGTCAGCAAATGATCAGTGGGGTCTGCACAACCTGCCTGCCTATCGGTGCAAATCCTGTCCTGTCCTGGTTGCAGTTTGGTGGCACATGATGGTAGTTATTTGTTCTGTCTCAAATATTGATTGGGTAGTTCTGGATCCCAAGGGTGACTGGACTTCATGACAGTGGTTGGATCTAGAACACCTCTGCTTGACTGGTACCATTTTATTGAGGAGACTGGGCAGGAAAGATGCAAGGTGCTGAGGGTCAGTGATATTCCATACATACAGATTAGAACTATCTTGCCAACAAGTGTGGAAGACCTACCACAGCCATGCCTCAAACCCAAATACCACAGTGGAGAAGCCTTCAGTGAGTAACATGTGAGTGCTGAGCAAGGCGAAATTCCCTCTGTCAAGTCAGCTCTCCATGTATAGTCTGTGCACAGTTAGCATGCAGGACCAGGAACACTTGGCATTTTTGTCACAGAAAGCATTGGAGTCAGTGCTTGCAGAAGGACAGAAAAGGTGAGATAGCTATATTGTAGGGTCTTTGGAATATGAGGAGATATGCCCTTGTTAAACATATCTTTAGATATAACAACACAAGACTTATCTATATGGGTTGGGTCTAAGTTTCCAGTTGTTGCTTCACAGAGAGTGGTACTCCCTGTATACCTGCTGGTTGCCTCAGAGCAAAGCTAGGCTGAGAAGGATGTGCATGAAGTAACCTGTGGTGACCTCTGTTGTGTGCTCTGTGTCATAAATCAGCAGAACATTCTAGAAAAGGCCAGATAATCAGAATTTTGGGATTTGAAGGCCATATGGTCTCTGTTGCAAACTACTCAGCCCTGCTATTTCAACGTAAAATAACCAGAAATATCACATAACTGAAGGAGTTGGCTATGGTGAGTCTATTTTATTTACAAAGATTAGCAGTGGTTGAACAGGATTGGCCTGCAAGCCCTATTTACTTCCCTTGCCTGATGTAGGTGAGTAAACATAATCTAACACAGATGTCATGTGTCAGGAGGAGTGGAATGCTTCTGGGTCAGCATAGCAGCATTTTGGGATTTTACAAATGAAAACTGTTTCACATAGTTATTTTACTTTCAGGCATGACTGTTCCATTTACAGCTTTCATGTTAAGTGCTCATTACAGGCTATGGATCAAGACTTTCATTTGCTGTTTTCTCTATTCCCTAAAAAGCCAGGCTTTGAGAATACACCAAATGCCAATAGAAGGTAAAGAAATTTCCCATAAAAACACCCCCCACCAGAGTGGTACATTTGTTGCAAGTGATGAACCTGTATTAAATACACATCATCATGGCTCCAAGTGAACAGTTTTCAGTAGGCTTCACTCTTGGTGTTTATATATTCTATGAGTTTGGAAAAATTTATTTAATGTCTTATCGATGATGATGGTATTGTACTGAGTTTCATTGCCCTAAACATCCTCTGTGTACTTAACTACTTGAGTCATCCTTCTCTCCCCATCCTCATAGTCATGGATCTTTTTTATTATCTCCATAATTTTGCTTTTTCACAGTGCACATTGTTTCACTTAGTAATATGCAACGGTGGTCCCAAAATTCCTGTTGATAAACATGTGCTTTATGTCAGCAGTAGTCTTAAGCATCTTGTGTTTATTGCATCTCTTTGTAAATGAAATTTTATTGAGTTACAATAGTTCTCCACTGGTATATCATTTCAGGAGTACAGGTTCACTCCTCTGTTATGTGCATATATTTAGCCACCCAGCACCAGATTTCTAATGCCATCAGCCATCAAATAAGAGCTCCTTTACCTTCTTTCCCTTACTCCTCTTCCCCTCTGGTAACAATATCTGTTGTTTTTGTTGTGTTTGACCAGTTTGTTTGCACTGGTTATTTATATTCCACATATGAGTAAAACCATTCAGAAATTTCCTTTTTTGAATTTCGGTCTTTCTTTTTTGACTTACTTCATCTAGCATAATCACCTCAAATTCCATCAGTGCTGTTTCAAAAGGCAAGATTTTATCTTCTTAATTCCATTGAGTTTATAATGTACTTCTTTCCCTAGTATCTATCAATGGATATTTATGGCTATTTTGACTATTGTTCCTCTGAACACAGGGGTGTATTTATCCTTTTGAAGTTAACATTCCTGTTCTTTAGATACATAGCAACAGTATTGCTGGATTATAAAATATTTCCATTTTTCAAAGACTCACCATACTGTTATCTACAGAGGGTGCACCAGTTTACATTCCCACTAATAATGTACTAGGGCTCCTTTTTCTCTACACCTTCATCAACATTTGTTGCTTTTTGATGGGGTCATTTTCACAAGTATGAGGTGTTATGTCTTTGAGATATGGAGTTGCACTAATAATAAGTGATGTTGAATATTTTTTCATGGCCTGTGGGCCATCTGTTTATTTTCCTTGAAAAATATCTGTTTGGGTTTCCTGTCCATTATCTGTTTGGGTTGTTTCATTTTATCTGTTGTTAAATTTTATGAGTTCTTTATATAGTTCGGATATTAATCTATTGACACATGTATGATGTACAAACATTTTCTCTTGGTTAGTAACTAACATTTTGGTTTTTTGATGAATTCATTCACTATACAAAAACTAAGAAATTTGATGTGGTCTCATTTATTTTTGCTTAGGCTTGCCATTGGACTTGAGTCCCCAAATGCATCCCAGAGACTGAAGGCCTTTATTTTCTTCCATGTTTATTAAAGTTCCAAGTCTTACTTCCAATTATTTGATTAATTTTGAGTTAATTTTTCTGTATGATGTTAGATAATAGTCTAGTTTCATTTTTTTGAGTGTGCAGAATTCTACCAAACTATTTGTTGTGAAGGGTCTTTCTATTCACCATTACATTTATCAAATATTAACTATCCATGTATGTGCAAGTTTATTTCTAGGTTCTCAGTTTTATTTCATTGAGCTCTGCATTTCTTTCTGTACCAACGACATTGTATTTTGATTACTGTCATTTTGAGGTATAGTTTGAAGTCATGAAGTATGATACATCCATTTTCCTTCTTTTCTATCAGGAATCTTTGACATTCAGTCTTTTGTGATCCCATACAAATTTTAGAATTGCTTGTTCTATTTTTTTGAAAAAATTGTGATGAGATTTTGATAGGAATTGCATTGAATCTGTAAATTGCACTAGGTAATGTGGCAATTTTAGCAATGTCTGTTCTTCTGGTCTATGAACACAAGACAGCTTTCCATTTCTTTGTATCTTCTATTTCCATTAACAATATCTTATAGCTTTCAGTGTGTAAGTTGCTAACCTTCTTCGTTAAGTGTATTCCCAGGTATTTTATTCTTCTTGCTAGAGGTTGTATATTTAGAATCACTATATAAAATAGGGTGTTTTATTAATTTCTCTTTCATCTAATTTTCTGTGTGTGTATAGAGAGTCAATAGATTTTTGTAGGTTGATTTATCAAGTAATCCTTTTATTAGTTGGCCATATATACATGATCCAGAGTAATGTACCATAAGATCTTATACTTTTTAAAAAATAATTTATTTATATATAAATTTCACATCTCTGTGATCTCGGGGGTTCACTCCCCCCCGACAGTTCACACCCTGTCCCCCCCTACCCCAAGTTGTATACTACAATTTGGTTGTTGGCTTTTTTTGACCTTTCTTCATGGATTTTTGTTTATCTTTCCCATGTCCCATATAGTAGTGAAACCATTTGGTTTCTGTTTTTTACTTTTTGGTTTGTTTCTGCTAATATGAATTCTTCTAAGTCCATCCATGTTATCATAAAATCGTACAATTTGTCATTTATAATTGATGAGTAATATTCCATTGTGTATATATACCACATCTTTTTCATCCAGTCATCTGGTTTTGGACATTTTGGTTGCTTCCATGTCCTTGCAATTATAGATAGTGCTGCAATAAACATCCAACTACAGGTGTCCCTTTGTACCCACATTGAAGTCTGCTTTGGGTAAATTCCCAAGAGAGCAATTGCTGAGTCATATGGTAGTTCCTTTTCATTAATTTGAGGGCCCTCCATACAGCTTTCTATAGAGGTTGAACCAGTTTATTTTCCCACCAGCAGTGTGAGAGTGTCCCCTTGCCACACTTGTAGCCCGTTTTATGAATATGGGCCATTCTTAATGGTGTAAGGTGGTATCTCATTGTGGTTTTGATTTGCATTTCCCTGTATTGCTAGTGACATTGAGCAATTTTTCATGTGCCTGTTGGCCATTTATATTTCCTCTTTGGAGAAGTTTCTTTTTAGTTCTTCATCCCATTTTATGATTGGGCTTTTTGTTTTGCTTTGTTTAATTGTGTGAGTTCCTTGTGGATCTTTGCTATTAAACCCTTAACACTCTTGTGGAGGGCAAAAATTTTTTCCCATTCAGCTGGGTTTCTTTAGTTTTTTCTGTCATCTCTTGTTGTACTAAAGATTTTTAGTTTGATTTAGTCCTATCTGTTTATGTTTTTCTTCAATTTTTTGCCATCAGTAGATTTTTACAGAAAGGGGTTTTTGAATTGTACTTCCTGGAGGGTTTTTTCCCAAGTTATTTTCTATGTATGTTATGGTTTCAGGTCTGACATTTAAATCTTTTATCCATTTGAGCTTGTTTTTGTACAAGGTGTAAGGATGTTGTCTTGGTCCATTTTTTTGCAGGTCTTAGTCCGATTCTCCCAGCACAATTTATTGAAGAGGCTGTCTTTGTTCCAGTGTAAGTTTTTCTCCCATTTCTCAAAGATTAGTTGACTATCTATCTGTGGTTTTATTATCGAGCACTCAATTCTGTACTATTGGTCTGATTGTCTGTTGTTGTACCAATACCACGCTGTTTTAATTATTATGGCTTTGTAGTATTACTTGAGGTCTGGGATAGTTGGCCCTCCATGCTCTCTTTTTTTGACCAGGAGGCTTTTTTGATATTTGAGGTCTTTGTTACTCCATATGAACTTCTGTAATTGTTTTTCTATCTCTTTAAATAATGCCATTGGAATTTTTATAGGAGTTGCATGAATCTGTAGATTGCTTTTGGAAGGATGGCCATTTTGATGATGTTAATTCTTCCAATCCTTGAGCAGGGAATGTCTTTCCATTTTCTTATGTCTACTTCTATCTCTTTTAACAGCTTTTTAAAGTTTTCTTTGTCTAGATCTTTCACATGCTTTGTTAGGTTTATTCCCAGTTATTTAATTGTTTTTGGTGCCATGGTAAATGGGATGGGTTTTTAAATTTCTTCCTCTTCTTGGTTTTTTTGTTTACAGGAATGCTACTGACTTCTGTGTGTTGATTTTGTATCCAGCTACCTTACTGTAGTTTATTATTTCAAGTAGTTTTTGCATGGATTTTTTTGGGTTCTCTATATAGAAAATCATGTCATCTGCATATAGTGATAGCTTCAGTTCCTCTTTTCCTATTTGTATCCCTTGTATTTCTTTCTTCTGCCTTATTGCCCTAGTTTTGACTTCCAGTACAATGTTAAAAAGGAGTGGGGAGAGTGGTCATCCTTGTCTTGTTCCAGATCTTAATTGGAATGATTTTAGTTTTTCTCCATTTAGGATGATGTTTGCCATAGGCTTGTCATAGATTGCTTTTATTGTGTTGAACCATGATCCCTTAAACCCCATTTTTTCAAGGACTTTTATCATGAATGGATGCTGGACTTTTTCAAATGCTTTCTCTCATCTATTGATATGATCATGTGGTTTCTGTTTTTCTCTTTGTTGATGTGGTGTATTATGTTAATTGATTTCCAGATGTTTAGCCATCTTTGTGCTCCTGGTGTAAATCCCACTTGATCATCATGGTGAATAATGCTTTTTATGCATCTTTGGACTCTATTTTCCATGATTTTGTTTAAAATTTTTGCATCTGTGTTCATTAGGGGAATTGGTCTATAATTTTCTTTCTTGGTGCTATCCTTATTGTTTTTGGTATGAGTGTGATGTTTGCTTCATAGAAAGTGTTTGCAGGTTTTCCTTCTTTTTGAATTTTTTGGAAAAGCTTTAGTAGTGCTGGTGTTATTTCATCTTTGAATGTCTGGTAGAATTCATTACTAAAGCCATCTGGTCCTGGGCTCTTGTTTTTAGGTAGAGTTTTGATGACTGCTTCTATTTCACTGCTTATAATTGGATTGTTTAAGTTCTCGCTATCTTCTTTGCTCAGTGTTGGGTGGTTGTGTCTTTCTAAGAATCTGTCCATCTCATCCAGGTTGTTGTATTTATTTCCATATAGTTGTTCACAGTAATCTCTTATTATCTTTTATATTTCTTTTGTATCTGTTGTAATTTATCCTCTCTCATTTGTGATCCTGTTTTCTCTCTTCTTTCCTTTTTGAGCTTTGCAAGGGGTTTATCAGTTTTATTTATTTATTTTTCAGGAACCAGCTTTTGGTTTTGTTGATCTTCTGGATAGTCTTTTTGGTTTAGTCTTTTTGGTTATTTATTTATTCTTTTATTTTTATTATTTCTTGTCTTTTGGGTTTTTGATTTTTTTGTTGCTCTTTTTCTAAATTTTAAATTTGGGAGATAAGGTTATTTCTTTGGTTATTTCTTGCTGTTTGATATGGGCCTGTATTGCTATGAACCTTCCTCTTAGCTATGCTTTTGCCTAGTATGTGGTCAATTTTAGAGAATGATCCATGTGCATTTGAGAAAAAGGTGTGGTCTTTCCCTGTGGATGTAGTGTCCTGGAGATATCTAATAGGTTCATTATGTGTAGGTCTTCTTTTAAGGCTTTTGCATAGCTTTTGTTTTTTTGATCTGTCCTTTGTTGAGAGTGGGGTGTTAAAATCTCCTACTGTATATGTATTTTCATCAATATTTGTTTTCAGTTCTCTTAGTAGCTCTCTTATGAATCTTAATGCACCCTCATTTGATGAGTGTATGTTGATAATTGTTATGTCTTTTTGTTGGGTTGACCCTTGAACCATTAGGTAGTGACCTTCTTTATCCTTTGTCACTTTTTTTTATTTTGAAGTCTGCTTTATTTGCTATAAGAATGGCTACCCCTGCCTTTTTGGGGGGCCCATTTGCTTGTAGAATTGTTTTCCATCCTTTTACCTTCAATCTGTGCTTATCTTTTGGGATCAGATGTGTTTCTTAGAGGCAGCAGAATGTTGGGTTCTGTCTTTTAATCCAATCTGCAACTCAGTGTCTTTTGACTGATAAGTTTAGCCCATTGACATTTAGAGTAATTATTGATGTTTGAGGTTCTAACATTGGGTTCCTGGTGATCATTTGGGGTTCTGTTTTTGTTTCTTCTTACTTATTCATTCTTTTCTAATCTTCTGTGGGTTTCGTTCTTAGGTCTTCTTGCAGAAGTTCTTGGAGTGGCGGTTTGGTGGTAGTAAATTCCTGGAGGCTTTGTTTGTCTGAGAAGGCTCTAATTTTTTCTTCTTAAAGAAAGGACAGTTTTGCTGGGTAGAGTATTCTTGACTGGCAGTTTTTGTCTTAGAGTATTTTGAAGATGTGGCCCCGTTCTCTCCTTGCTTGGAGTGTCTCTTCTGAGAAATCTGAAGTCAGTCTAATGGGTTTTCCTTTGTAGGTTATCTGTTTCCTATCTCTTGTTAATCTCATAATTTTTTCTTTATCTTTGGCTCTTGAGAGTTTTACTATGATATGTCTTGCTGTATTTTTTCTTTCATTAAAGTAGTTTGGTGTCCTTTTTGCTTCCTGTATGTCTATTTCATTTCTTTCTTCAGGTTTGGGATATTCTCCTCTATTATTTCATTGAAAAGCCTTTCAGATCCTATGTCTTTCTCTTCTCCTTCTGGGATTCCAATTACTCTTATATTTGTTTTCTTTAGGGTATCTGACAGATCTTGGATTTTTTTCTTTTGTCTTCTTACTTAAATTTCTGACCTCTTGTTTTACCTTTTTTCTCCATCTTCCCTTACCTCTTTTAATGCTTTTAATAAATATAATCTGAATTCTTTGTCTGACATAGATAGCCTTTCTTCCATATCCTCTGTTAGTTTCCGCAAGTTGTTTATCCTTTGGTGATGAGTTATTCTTCTTTGGGCTGCTTGAATATTTGTATTCCTCCTCGTTCCTGTGTTTTGCCTTGGACATGCTCTACATATTGATTCACTGCTGTTTTAGAATTAGATGGCATGGTGAAGCCAACCAAGTTGTGGCTATTTTTGCCTCCGTGCCTTTGCTGTTGTGGTGGATATATCTTGTTTTCATTGGCTATTTTGGGGGACATGTTCTTTTTCAGTCAGTGGATGTGGTGCGTATGTGTAGTTTTCTATTGTACTATTTTCTTTTTACATTCTTTCTCCTCTTTTAGATTGATAGGTTTTAAATGTTTTTTGGTGCCCCCGAGCTTGTGTATTTATTTGGTGATGTGTCTAGGGTTTCTTGCATAACCTTTTTGATTGGGGTGTCTTGATAGTCTTGAGTAGTCAGTGTTCTTGCTTCCCTAGTATGCGCTGGTGACGCGGCACTGCTGCTTCCGAGTCTCTGAGCTGTGAGCAGTTTTCCCTGCTGGAGTTGCAGGCTTTAAACCACAGTCCCTGACAACCTCTATCCAAACACCAGACCCTCTCTAGCTCGCAGGTGGGTTACCTGGGCTACTGGAGCAAGCCCTGAGCACCCAGCTCTAGTTCTCTGAGGTGAGTAGTTTTTCCCACAGGAGCTGCCAGGGTTAAACAGCAGTCCCTAGTCACCTCTGTCCGAACACTGGACCCCCCCCTAGCCCAGAGGTGGGTCACCTGGGCAACAGGAGCAAGCCCTGAGCACACAGCTCCAGGTCTCTGAGGTGAGCAGCCTTTCCCACTGGAGTTCCCAGTGTAAAACCCAATCTTATACTTTTATATCTTATTTTCCAAGTCATGACTAGAGCATACTATCTAAGCTATATGAGACTGATTTTTCTTAGGTGTTTCTGTTTACATATAGACTCTTTATTCTTAACCATTTTTAAGACAGTATGAATAATCAATCAATCAAATAGCTCTAGTAATCTGTACTGTATTTGTCTCTCTTTTTAAGTACTCCCAAAATGGTATTTTTAAAATTGTATTAGCGTTGATTTACATTGTTATTTTGTTTCAGTGATATAAGATTCCCCACCCCTTTAGGTGTTTTTAACTATACTAAATCTATTGCCAAAATAGCCACAATCCATCCCCATATTCTGCCATGCTCCCTCCTCAACTTTATTCTTCCCCACTGGTAGTTGCAGTTCTATAATCAACTTTCTATGGCTTATTGATAGCTTAACTGTATCTAATCTTTTTTTTTTGCCATCTCTGTATTCCACATATAAATGACAATCTAGTATTTGTCTTTCTCCTGACTTCTTTCACTTAGCACAATCCTCTTTAGTTCTATCCACATTGCAACAGATGACAAGTTTATCTTTTTTGATAATTGAGTAGTATTCTATCATGTATATATATATTATATCTCTTTCTAATCTACTTATCTTCTTTGGGTACTTTGGTTGATTCTGTAGTTTGGCTACTGTACATCAATGACCAAAAGAGTGATGCTTCCCTCTGAAATTAATGTTTTTATATTTTTTAAATAGATACCTAGGAGTGGCATTGGTGGGCCATATGGTAGCACCATCTTCTCCACCAATTTCTCAAAATTGCCATACTGCTTTCCTTTGCACCTAGATCACTCTACATTCCTGTCACTAATGTAAGAGGGTTTCTTATTCTTCACATCCTTGCCAGTATTCATTGTTTCTGGAGATAGGTCATTCTCATGGGTATAACATGGTGTCTCATTGTGGTTTTGAGTTGAACATACCTGATAATAAGTAGTGATACACATTCTTCCCATTCTTTGATTGGGTTATTTGTATCCTACCACTGTTGATATGATTTAGTGGTTTTATTCTTTCCTTTGTTAATGTAGCATGTTGCATTAATGGAATTGCTTTGTTGAACCAGCCTTGTATCTCTGGAATAAATCCCATTTTATTATAATGCATGATTTTTTAAAATATATTGCTGTGTTTGCAAAATTTTGTTGGAGACTTTCACATCTGTGTTTACTAGAGATACCAACATATAGTCTTTCTAGTTTGTGCATCTGGATAATGTTATCTGTGATAGTCTTCCTAGTTTGTGCATCTGGATAATGTTAGCCTATAAAATATCTTTGTATTTTTTGGGAAGAATTTGCAAGTTTGATAGAATTTAGTAGTGAAGACAACAGATCCTGAGTTTTTATTATTACACAGACTTTTGATTAGTATTTTGATTGCTGTGCTTGTGATTGCACTATTTAACTTATCTATTCCTGTTTCAGTCCTGGAGGATTGTGTGGTTCTAAAATATCAATTATTCTTGTTCAATTTGTTTGCATATAATGTTCATAGTAATCTCTTATATCTTTTGTATTTCTTTCTATTGACTTTTATTTCTGATTCTTTCTATTATATTTTCTCTCTTTCTCTACCTCTCTCTCTTCTTTTTTTTAACATCGAGCTAATGGTTTATCAATTTGTTAATCCTTTAAGAGAGTCAGATCTTGGTTTCATTCATCTTTTCTTTTTCTATTTCATTTATTTCAACACTAATTATTATTTCCTTTCTTCTACTGGTGTTTGATATCATTTGTTTTTATTTTTTCTAGTCCATTCAGAGGTAAGAGTAGATTGTTTATTTGAGAATTCTCTTATCTATTGATGTGAGCCTGTATTGCTATGCTGCTTCCCTTGAGAAATGATAACTCATCTCTTCATTTTCATTGATGCCCCTATAATTATTTTGTTTCTTCTTTGATTATTTCATTGACCCAAAAATTATATAGAATCACATTTTGTCTTCAATTGATTGTACATCATTTGATTGTGATTTATTTCCAGCTTTTTTGTGATTCTTTTCTAGATTTATACCATGATGATAAAAATATACTTGATCTGATTTCAGACTTCATGTGTTTATTGAAGCTTATTTTATGTTCTCATGTAATGATTTATCCTTGAGAATGTTTTATGTACATTAGAATATGTATTTATTTCTTTGTGGGAGAAAACTTCTGAACATGTCTACTAAATCCATCTGATTAATTACTTCATTTAAGGCTGTTCTTTCCTGATTAGCTTTCTGTTTGGATGATCTACTTGTTGTAAGGGTGTGCTGAGATTCTTCACCATTCTTTGTTGTTAGTGCCTTGCTTTAGTCTGTTAATAATTATTAGTTTTGGTTCATAAATATCACAGCTACAGCTTCTTGATGAGCTCTCCCATTGGTCATTATATAGTATGTTCTTTGTCTCTTTTATTATTTTGGTGAAAGTGTTATTTTGGTGAAAGTATAACCAGATACAAGCATAACAATTCCTACCTTTACCTTGCTCCTCCAGCCTTTCACCATGAATCTATATTTATCTTTATATCTAACATGTCTTTTGTATGCATAGTATAAATACATTTGTGCCTATTTTGTTGTTATTGAGTTCAGACCACTCACATTTAGTGTGATTACTCATATATAGACCTTAATTACTGATATTCTGTCAGTTTTTTTCCTACCCCCGCCCCTATCATTTTTTTTGACTTTTTGAAATTTGTTTAATTTTTACTGTCACAATTTTAAATAACAATTTATTTGTTTGGGGTGTCAATGAAATTTCCACAAGTTGAAAATAATTGCTGGCATAGTAGATCCCTGCAGGGCTCATTAAAAAAACTAAGTGCTGCTTAAATACAAAAACTTTGCAGGTGACAGCAGCAGCACTATGAACAGAATGGAGTAGCTTTGTTTGGAGTGAATATTTTCTGAACCTTGCAAATTAAAAAAATAAAATTAACAGCTTTATTTTTTCAAAATATAGGAATTCTTCACTTACATGTGGTTACCATAGTTTTCCCACCACCAAAGTTCCCACAGTTCCTTCATATCTACCATATTCCTTCATGTCTCTTCCCCACTATTCTCTACTCTCTCCCTACCCTGATAGTTTATTCTTTTAATTGCAGTAAAATTAGTATTTCACCAGAGATTGACACAATAGGGCACCTATCACCAGGTCACTCATAATATACCACCAGTATCCATTGTGCATCCTTCCCTCTTTGTTCCTGCCCCTCACCACCCATTCTCTCACTTTGGATGCTTCAATTCTACAGTTAGTTTTCAAGAGTAGCTTTTAAGATTATTTTTCTCTGGTTCTTAGTTTGCTTTCTCTGTATTTCACTTATTAGTGACACCATCTGATGTTTATTTTTTCTCCTTATTTCACTTAACATTATCTCTTTCAACCTCACTGCCATTTTATAGTTTATAGTCTCGTTATTTCATATGTCTGTTGTTTCTCTCTCCATGCATCTTCTATCTACCTTTTTCATTTTCATGGTTTTTCTGGGTCATTTTCTTAGTTTCTTCATTTTTACTTCTAAATAATCTGTGATCTCATTTTTGTTTCGTGGTTGCCATAACGGTTGTATCAAACTTACTGTATCTAAAATGACCTATTTTTTTAAGATCTTGACTTATCATTGTTAGACTATACAAATTTGTTTTCTTTTTAAGGTCTTGACACATCATTGTTAGACTATAAAATTCCTTTTCTTCTTCCCCTTTAATGTTTGTATTGTCTCATATTATCTTTGCTTATGTTTCTGATTCTGTATTACTATTCATCACCTTGCTTAAGTTTTGGTTCTTTTGTTTTTTCTTTTCATATAGAACTTCTTTCAAACACTTCTCATGTGGATGGTGTACTAATGTTTAGCTTCTGTTTATCTGAGGAGGTCTCTATTTCTCCATCATACTTGAATAATAATTTAGCAGGATAAAGTATTCTAGTTGATAGTTTTTATCTTTTCATATTATGTCATTCAATTCTGTCCTAATCTGTAGTTTCTGCTGAGAAGTCTTATGAGTCTGATGAAGGCACATGTCTATCTCCCCCTGTAGCCTTTAATGTTTTTTAATCATTGACTTTCGATAATTTAACAATGATGCATTTCTTGTAGGTTATCTTACATCTAAGAGTTTGGGTGTTCTGTCTGCTTCCTGGATATCTATAGTCAGTCCTTTCCTTGTATTTGGGAGATTATTAGCTATCATTTATTTGAATATTTTTTTTCTTTTTCTTGGGTACCCATTGTTATTATAGCCTTCTCCAGTGTAATCTAACACTTTGTTGAATTCCTTCACTTTTCCTAAATCTTGTTTCTCTGTCTGCTTCTAGTTTCACTAAATCTTTACTTTGCAAGATTGAACCAGCTTATCTTTCCTGTTTGTTCCAATTACCTTAATCCCCATACCATGAGTCACTGACTCATACAGTATGAGAAAAACCCACCTCCCCCATGCCTTCTAACTAAATTTGGCCAGAGGGAAGCATCACCTGTTAGAAAAAACATCACATACTTAAAACTCCCCTATCCCCACTGACCCATCCCATTGAATCATCCTGCCTGCTCAAACCCCCACTCCAGATGAAAGGATACAGCTGGATAAATGAAAGGACACAACCATACAACCAAGGGGCAGTTCTCCCGTCTCTTACTCTTGGCTGTGTGAGATGCCTGCCCAGGCTTCTTTTTGCCAATAAAGAGCCTGTTTCTCTACCATTTTCTGGTATGTTCATTTCTTTCATCATTTACAGTACTCTCCCTTTCAAAAACCTAACATTATCCTCTCTGTTGTAGATTTTTTTAAATTTGTTGTTTTTCATATCTAGCACCCCTGTTTGGAATGTTTTTATGGCTTCAGTTCTTTAATGAAGAACAAATTAAGCTTTAATATATCTCTTTTCTGATATCATAGACCTGCTAGTTTGTGTTTCATTGAGATACTCTCATCATTAATTTTCATAACTATATTGCTTCTAAATTGTTATATCTTTTAATTCTGTGCTTTTTAAGTTTGACCTCTAGGCATTGTATCATTTTCTTTCAGAATTATATCTTCATATATATATATTTTTTTCTTTTACATCATTGTTATTCACTGGGGTTCTCTCACCACCATATCACCAGTGAACCATCATCTTCATCTTCTGTGCTAGTCTCTTCCCTCATTTCCCTTTCCCTCCCTCCCTCTCCCTACCTGGATGCTATAGTTCTGTTGTCAACTTATTAGTTTTGACTTTTTCTTGACCTTTTGTTTGTCTTCTCTATATCCCCCTATAAGTGAGACCATCAGGCTTTTGTCTTTTTTTTTCTTTCTGGCTTATTTCTGCTACCATGATTTTTTTCTAGGTCCATCTATGTTATCACAAATGCATCAAATTTGTTTTTTTATGGCTGACTACTATTCCATTGTGTAAATATGCCACAACTTTTGAACCATTTGTCTGTTTGGGACATTTGGGTTGTTTCCAAATCCTGGCTATTGTAAATAGTGCTGCTATAAACATCAAGTATAGTCCTTTTGAATTAGTGTTTTAGTATTCTTTGAATAGACTCCCAGTATTGGGATTGCTGGATCAAATGATAGTTCCATTTTCAGAAGTTTGAAGGTCCTCCACACAGCTTTCCATAGTGGCTGGACCAATTTGCATTTCCACTAGCATAGTAAAAGTTCCTTTTTCTCTGTATCCGTGCCAGCACTTGTTGGCCGTTTTTGATATGGCCTTTTTTTTAAACAGACTAGGTCTCTCTGTGTTGCCCAGGGTTGCCTTGAACCATAGATTCAAGTGATCCCTAGCCTCAGCCTCCCAGGTAGCTAGGATTACAGGTGTATGCCACAATGCCTGACTATGATTTAGCCATTCCTATAGGTGTAAAGTGGCATCTCATTGTGGTTTTGACTTTCATTTCCCTGATTATAAGTGATGTTGAACATTTTTCATATGCCTGTTGGTCATTTGTATTTCCTCTCTGGAGAAGTATCTTTTAAATCTTCTCCATAATTAACCAGTTCAGTAAGGTTGCTGGCTACAAAATCAACACACAGAAATCAGTAGCCTTCCTATATGCAAAAAGCCAAGCAGAAGAAGAAATTAAAAAAGTCATCCCATTTACCATTGCACCAAAAACAATTAAATACCTGGGAATAAACCTAACAAAACACGTAAAAGAACTATACAAACAAAACTTTAAAATGCTACTAAAAGAGATAGAAGAAGACACAAGGAAATGAAAAGACATCCCTTGCTCGTGGATGGGAAGAATTAACATCATCAAAATGGCCATCCTACCAAAAGCAATCTACAGATTCAATGCAATCCCATTAAAAATTCCAATGACATTCTTTAAAGAGATAAACAAAAATTACAAAAATTCATATGGAATAACAAAAGACCTTGAATATCAAAAAACCTCCTCTCCAAAAAAAGAGAGAATGGAGGACTAACTATTCCAGACTTCAAACTATACTAAAAAGCAATAATACTTAAAACGGCTTGGTACTGGTACAACAACCGACAATCAGACCAATGGAACAGAATTGAGAATCTGGAAATAAAGCCACACACATATAGACAATCTTTGACAAAGGAGGGAAAAACTTACATTGGAACAAAGATAGTCTCTTCAACAAATGGTGCTGGGAAAACTGGACTAAGACATGCAAAAAAATTGACCAAGACATCTCTCTCACACCATGTACAAAAATTAATTCAAAATGGATAAAAGACTTAGATATCAGACCTGAAACCATAACATATATAGAGGAAAACTTAGGCAAAACCCTGCATGAAGTACAATTCAGTAATCCCTTTCTGGAATCATCTGCAGAAGGCAAAAAATTGAAGGAAAACATAAACAGATGGGACTTCATCAAACTAAAAAGCTTCTGCATGGCAAAAGAGACAACAGAAAAAACTAAAAGAAGCCCAAGCAAATGGGAAAAAATTTTCACCCTCCAAAAGAGTGAAAGGGATTAATAACACTGATCTACAAGGAACACACAACAACTAAACAAAAACAAAACAAGATGCCCAATCAAAAAGTGGGGAGAAGGACTAAAAAGACATTTCTCCAGAGAGGAAATACAAATGGCCAACAGACACATGAAAAATTGCTCAATATCACTAGCAATCAGAGAAATGCAAATCAAAACCACAATGAGATACCACCTTACACCGCTAAGAATGGCCCACATCAAAAAAAACAGGCAACAAACAGTGCTGGTGTGGATGTGGAGAGAAAGGAACACTCTTACACTGCTGGTGGGAATGTAAACTCGTCTAGCCACTATGGAAAGCAGTATCGAGAACCCTCAAACTAATGAAAATTGAATTACCATTTGACCCAGCAGTCGCACTTCTGGGAATCTACCCAAAGGAGACCTCAATGTGCGTACAAAAGGACACCTGTGCTCGGATGTTTATTGCAGCACTATTTATAATTGCAAGGACATGGAAACAACCCAAATGCCCCAGAACAGATGACTGGATGAAAAAGATGTGGTAGATATAGACAATGGAGTATTACTCAGCAATGAAAAATGACAAATTTGATGAATTTATGGAAACCTGGATGTACCTAGAAGAAATCATTCTAGCAGAAACGAGTCAGATAGAAAGGGACAGAAACTAAATGGTTTCACTAATATATGGTCAACCAAATGAAACTGCACAAGGGGAGAATGGGGACCAGCTGGAGCAGGTGGGAAGGGGAGGTGGTGGGTGACCCCCAGGGACTGAAATGATGTGAAATATATATAAATAGAAAAATTATTAAAAAATAATAATAAATCTCCCCATTTTTTGACTGAACTTTTTGCTTCACTTTTAAGTTGTGTGAGTTCTTTTTGTATCTTTGATATGAGACCCCTGTCAGTTGAGTGGAGTACAAAAAATATTTTTCATTAATTAGGGAAGGAAAAAATAAAGCTATCATTTTATGCAGATGATATGATACTTTATATAGAAAGCCCAAAAAAATCCACAGAAAAGCTAATTGAGATAATAAACTAATTAAGTAAGCTAGCTGGAAACAAACTCAACACAAAAATCAATGACCTTCCTCGTGCGCCTGTAATCCCAGCTACTTGGGAAGCTGAGGATGGGGATCACTTGAGTCTGTGGTACCCCAGGCAATGAGAACCTGCGGTTCCACGGGCAAAAATAGTGAGACCTAGTCTCAAAAACAAAATTTAAAAAATCAGTGGCTTTCCTATACACAAAAAATCAGACAGAAGAAGAAATTTAAAAAAACCACTCTATTCACCATTGCACCAATGAAAATTAAATACTTGGGAATAAACCTAGCAAAAGAAGTGAAATATCTATACAAAAAACTACAAAATGTTATTAAAAGAAATAGAAGAGACATTGAAAAATGGAGAGATATTCCCTGCACATGGATTGGAAGAATTAACATTTTTCAAAATGACCATCCTACCAAAAGCAATCTACAGATTCAATGCAATTCAACTAATTTCCAATGATATACATTAAAGAGATAGAAAAAAAAATGCTGAAATTTATCTGGAATAGTAGAAGTCCTCAAGTATCCAAAATCCTCCTGGCTGAAAAAAGCAGGAATAGAATTCCAGACTTCAAATTATACTACAAAGCCATAATAATTAAAACAGCATGGTATTGATATGAAAAACAGATAATCACACCAACGTAACAGATTTTTAAGTGCCCAGAAATAAAGCCACATATATATGAGCAACTAATTTTTAACAAAGGGGGAAAAAACATGTATTGAAACAAGGATAGCATCTTCAATAAGTGATGCTGGAAAACTGGATCACTATATGCAATAAAAGTGAACTAAGACAACTCCTTCACACTATGTACAAAAGTCAACTCAAAATGTATAAAAGACATAAGGCCTGAAACTATAAAATACATAGAAGAAAATATGGGCAAAACATTGCAAGATCTCTCTCGCGGACAAAAGAGTCAGCTGCAAAGGGGACTCCAACCCTGCTGAGAGGAGCAGGTAGCCCACCAGCACCTGGGGGAGGAGACCATGCAAGACAGGTAAGCTCCCCTACCTGGAGCAGCCTGTGGCATCTCCCGGTTGTCACGGAAACAGCCTGGGAGGGAGGCAGTCTGGCCATTTGCATCTGTATGGACCCTGGCTATTCAGCCTAACTTTAGCTAGGACTGAGTTGCTAAAGGGGGTGGAGAAGGAACCCACCTGGAGTTAATGGTGCCCATCCCAAAGCCCAAACTCGGAAAACAAGGACATTCACTACTAAAACCACATAGGCAACGTTAAATACAACTATATAGGCTTCAACATGCCTACTACTAGAGCAGTAGTCACCCAATACGTAGAGCAGATCTGAAAGGAAAACACAGGAAAAAGGAAGAGCACAAACACTCAAGCAAGCCCTAAGAAAAATAGCTCACCACCTAAGGATAAACAATTTGAAAAAAACAACAGGGATGACATCAAAGAAATGCTCCATATGTCAGACAAAGAATTCAGAATCAACGTGATAAAAGCACTCAAAGAGGCCAAGGAAGAGGGGGAACAAAGGGAACGCAAAAGAATAGAAGCTCTCAATGAATTAAGAGAAGTAGTAGAAAAATATACAAAAGAATGCAGCAAAATGAACAATATCATCAAAGAACAGAAAAACGAAATCCAAACTCTAAATAAGAAACTGCAGGAGATGCAAGGCATAAGAGGAACAACAGAAGAACTCAAAAATGCAGGGAAGAGTCAGGAAAGCAGACTAGAAGAAATTGAAGAAAGAATCAGCACACTAGAAGATACAGAAGTAGAAAGAATGAAGAAAGAGAAAGAGAGAGAAAAGCAAAGTAAGAAAACAGAAGAAATAATCAGGGATCTTTCAGATACACTAAAGAAAACAAATATAAGAGTAATTGGAATACCAGAAGGTGAAGAGAAAGAAATAGGACCTGAAAGGCTCTTCAATGAAATAA
>PVHY01021652.1:0-23580 GCA_004024945.1 Uropsilus gracilis
CCGGGTTTGGTCTCCAGCCCCCTTCTGACCTTCGGGTTTCCCCGCGGCCTCGGCACCCCCAGCCCCCATCCTGGCCCCACCCCACGCTCACCGCCCGCTTCCTCCCTGCAGACCGCCAGCCCTGGACCGACAAACACCCAGATCTGTTGACCTGCGGCCGCTGCCTGCAGACCTTCCCGTTGGAGGCCATCACCACTTTCATGGACCACAAGAAGCTAGGCTGTCAGCTCGCCGGAGGCCCCAGCCCCTGCCGGGGCTCAGGTGAGTAAAGGCGAGTAAAGGCGGGAGGCAGGCTCCCTTTCAAGTTCAAGGGCCCGGCTTCCTGTGGGAGAATGGGCCGAGCTGGACGGGCAGGGCAGTGAGCACTACTTCCCCTTTCTCTCTCCCCTTCGGGTGCAGCCTAGGCGTGGCCAGGGCCTGCCCTGTCCTAGGGCTGAGACTAGTGGTGGTGAAGGGGTGGGTAAGGGCGGGGGCTGGGCTGGGGAGGGCCGCCCACAGGGTGTGGCCAGCCCCAGAAGACTAGTCTGGGGATTTGCCACACACAACCCACCCCCCCATCTGGTTTCACTTCTCCTTCCCTTTGGCCAGAAATAACTGGCCAGGTGGCTGGACCAGGGTGGCAATAGGGGGGGACCTCCGGGAGGGCCACTGCAGGGGAAGAGCTGTAGATGGCTGAGAGGGGCCCATGCAGCTACCCCTTGCCTCTCACCTCTGATGGAGATGAGTGCTGCCTTTGCTCAGCACCAGGGAAGGGGCTTCTGACTGGCCTCCTTCCCTGAGGGAATCTCCCAGCCCAGCATGCCGGGAAGCCCCTGCTTCTGGGTGTCTGGACACCTGGGTTCCTTCTCTTAGGATGGAACTGAGGCCCTTCACCTGGTAGTGGACTCGGAGTGTGCTTCTGGTCGGAGTAAGTGGCTTATGCCGGACTCATCCAAACAAAGATCCTGGCCCCAGGCCCTTGCACTCCTGAGTTTTAAGAAATGGAATTTCATATGCTGGGCTGGGTCAGGGGGAGGATCCTCTGAAGAGAGATGGGTGGGGCAGTGATTGAATCTATGGTAGAGTTGGGGTGGGGAGGGGCTTCAGCGTTGTTGTGACCAGATACTGGGAGGCCTGCTAGGACTTGAAGCATTTGGACACCGCAGCACTGGGGACTCAGTTGCTATTATTGGGGGCTGGTTAGGACCAAGACTCCTGGCTGCCCTCTGTGCGAGGCTACACAACCATTAAAGGAGAGGACCTCTGGGGTCCCCAGACCTGGCTAGCAACCAGGAAACCGAAACTCAAAGAGGGGATTTTTCCTTGTCCAAGGTCACACAGCTAGGGAGTCAGAAACAGAATTCAGACAGGTCAGACTGACCCCCCAAAAACCCGCCTTGATATTACCCTGTGTTGTACATTGCACCTGTGAAGCCAACCCCGAGACTTTTCAAGGCAGGACGGTTACGCGTAGAGTCAGGAGCATGGGCCTAGTAGCACTCCCCATCCGTATTGAGCTGTTCTCATCAAGTCTATTCCTGAGAGGCTGTTCCTACTCCCCAGGTTTCTGGGTTAAAACCCCTGCTGCACCCCTTCCCAGCTGTGGAGCCTCTGAAAAGGTCTTTGCCTCAGTTTTCCCATCAGGAAAATGGAGGGCTCCTCTCCTGTCTTGCAGAAGTGGACGGAGCCGGCAGAGGCCAGCACCCCTTTAAACAGATTTCCAAACACAAATGGGGGAGCCTCCGGTCCATCCCACCTGCTTGTCCACCTGCCTCTCCAGGCCTCAGCTTCTGAGGGCAGGGCCACAGACTGTCTTCTGGCTGTAGCCCTGCTCGGCCCCAGAAGGGCTGCCCACTGTCTTTCCTGACTCACGGTTGGCGCTCAAACCTTTCTTTGCAGACTGTGAGGACCTGAAGGCCCTGAGCTGCCTCCGCTGCGGCAGACAGTTCACAGGGGCCTGGAAGCTGCTGCGCCATGCCCAGTGGGACCACGGACTGTCCATTTACCAGACGGAGCCTGAGACCCCAGAGGCCCCGCTGCTGGGCCTAGCAGAGGTGGCCGCAGCTGTGTCCGCTGTGGTGGGGCCGGAGGTGGAGGCCAAGGGCCCCCGGGTCGGCAGCCTCAGCCGACGCAGCCCCACCTGCCCCGTGTGCACCAAGACCCTCAGCTCCTTCAGCAACCTCAAGGTGCACATGCGCTCCCACACAGGAGAGCGGCCCTACGTCTGTGACCAGTGCCCCTACGCCTGTGCCCAGAGCAGCAAGCTCAATCGCCACAAGAAGACCCACCGGCAATTGCGGTCCCAGAGCCCTTGCTCAGCCGCCTCCAGCCAGGAGCCAGCCCCTGCCGCACCCCCGGAGCCAGCTGTCCATGCCGCTGCCCCGGCCAGCACGCTCCTCTGCCGCGGCGGGGAGGGCGCCGGGGCTGCTGCGACGGCGGGCATCCAAGAGCCGGGGGCTCCAGGCGGTGGGGCTCAGGCAGGGCCTGGCGGGGAAGGCTGGGGCACCGCTGTGAAAGAGCAGAGGACTGACCCAGCCAAGAGCCAGAAGGTGTCACCCAAGAAGACGCCCAAGTCGGTGGGCAAGAACCGAGGGCCGGGTGGCAGCTGCGAGTTCTGCGGGAAGCACTTCACCAACAGCAGCAACCTGACGGTGCACCGGCGCTCGCACACGGGCGAGCGCCCGTACGCCTGCGAGCTCTGCCCCTACGCCTGTGCGCAGAGCAGCAAGCTCAACCGCCACCGCCGCATGCACGGCCTGGGGCCCGGCGGCGCCCGCTTCCAGTGCCCTCACTGCTGCGTGCCCTTCGGCCTGCGTGCCACGCTGGACAAGCACCTGCGGCAGAAGCACCCTGAGGTGGCTGGGGAGGCCTGAGTACCACCTCCCCCATCCCTGTTCACACTATGTTGGCCTACCCTCCCCCTTTGCAGTGAGTAAACCCTCTGTTTCACACACTCGTTTGGACGCTGGTTTTCTTGGGGTGTCTGAGGTGCAGCGGGAGGCTTCCCCTCCTTGGGGTGGACGGCTGGACAGACCGGTTTGGAATGAGGGGGTGCAGGGAATGGCCAGCCCCCAGCGCCTGGGGCACGGCAGGACTGGCACAGAAAGCCGTGTTCCCGGTTCCCAGGAGGGTGAGGCCAGGGCAGGGGCTGAGGTGAGGGCGGGGAGAGGCCTGGACCTGTCACCAGAGGCCCTGGGCAAAGTCCTGGCCTGTCCTCCACATGCCCGGCACTGGGCCCTGGGCTCTTTCCCACCAGCCTGTGCCTGGGCCTCACTGAGCAGCAACACAGGCGCCCTCCCCCCCACTAGTAGCCCTCCCCAGCTGGCCCTGGGAGCCCTGTACTCCCCTCCCCCCCCACCAAACCCCATGCACGGATGACAGTGAGGCCAGATGAAGGGAATTAAATAACGTTTGATTTTATTTCACTAGATAAAACCAGCAGCATCACAGCTTGAACCCTGCCCCCCACCCCAGCTCCCCTCTTCTGCCTAGTGTCGGTAATGGGGGCTCCGGGATCGGGACCTTGAGCGTCTGCAGAGAGAGAAGGGGGAACTTCATTGAGGCAGGCATGCTGGCAGGGCACAGGGCTGGGCCTCGGGAGGGTGAGGACAGAGGACATAGTCTGGGACCCCCCCATGCTGAGAATCCCAGCGCTGGGCTGGAGGCCTGCTCACCTTCTGGAAGAGCTGTATTCTCGACCTGGAGGAGGAAAGGGCGAGAGCACAGTAAGTGTCCAGAGTGGGCTCCAGGTGGTACCCAATGCAGCTCCTCCAACTTCCCACAGTGACCAGCGAGTGCTCAAGAGTGGGCAAGCAATGTGGGCAGTGGAGACCCGGCTCTGACAGCTTATTGCCCCAGCATCCCCTGCCCTGCCAGGCGACTCACTGTATCGGGGGGAGGGCGAGCGGCTCTGCCGGCTGTACTGGCGCTCCCATTCTTCTCGCTCCTTCTCCCGGCGCTCGCGCTCCCTGCAGGGTGAGGAGCCAGGGGAGGACCGGTGAGTAGGTGGCAGGGGCCAATACCAACCCCATGTAGAGACTGCAGGGCAGAGGGGATGTGAACACGGGCTGGCTGGTCCTCCACCTGACACATCCCACATGTCCTGGGGCTGTGTTTATGGAACAGCTCTCTGCCTGGCCAGGACCTTTTCCCTTCTCCAGCGAGCCTGTAGGAGGGACTGCTGGAGGGACTATCATCCACCCCGCCTTGGTAGAGCCACAAATGGAGGCTCAGGCACAAGCACCCACAGCTGGAGGGTCACCGAGAGAAACGGCCCAACCAGATGTAGCTGAGCACAACACCGAGTCCTGGGCACTAGGCCCCTGCTCCTGGTGGAAGGGAACCCAGCTCCTGAGGCCAACCCTGAGAGTCGCACACCCCAGCCCTGAGCACAAAGGCCTGCGTCCAGAGAGTACACCGTTTCACCTTACGCGCTAGTCCGAGCTCTCACCTGGGGACAGGGTGAGACCGGAAGTGAGCACTTTGCCCTGCTGCCCCCTCGCCCACAGCTAGCACTTGGCCTCCCGTTCCTCCAGGAGCCAAGATGGCCAGGACTGAATGGCTGCCAGTCCCTAGGCTCCCTCAGTGCTGCCCAAGATGGTCCCCACATGAAACTGTGGAGCAGCTCTCTAAGAGGACCAGGTACCCACCCTGGGGTCACACAGGGAAAGGGGGAGCTGGGGTAGACCCCCAAGTCTGTCTGAGCTGGCTCCAAGCTACAGAAGAGGTGTGAAGTTCACCAGAAGGGGAGAGCACCCATCAGGCTGTCCTGCGCCAGAACACAAGGCGGCCTGCACTCAGCCAGCAAACATTTACTGAGGCCATCTTGCCGCCCCAGGGGCTAAGGCCACAGCGGGAGCCCCACGGTCAAGTCTTGGCCAGGACACCAGCCGGTTGGCCAGCAAGGACTATGGTGGAGGGTCTGCACCCTGATGGAAGCAGGGCCAGGCTGGAGGATGGCGTCTTTGGGGTGCTATCCTAGAGAGGATGGTTAGGGAGAGTCGCCTGGGTGAACGCTGGGGGCCAGGGAAGAGCGTGTGGGCGAGTAAACAGCAGAGACAGGAGCGGGCGGGCGGAAGGTAACCAGGCAAGGCCCAGGCTTTCGTGCACCCTAGGGGTCAAGCGGGGCCTGAGCTGGGAGCTGAGG
Source organism: Uropsilus gracilis (assembly GCA_004024945.1). Lineage (NCBI taxonomy): Eukaryota > Metazoa > Chordata > Mammalia > Eulipotyphla > Talpidae > Uropsilus > Uropsilus gracilis. The sequence goes on from PVHY01021652.1 coordinate 5,126, forward strand.
GTGGGAACAGTCGATAACCAGGAGCAGAGGGCTGAGGCCCCAATACAGGGATGGAGGGCGGGCTCACTTCATGCGGATCTTCCGGGCCATGGCACGAAGCTCATCTTCCCGCTCCTGCAGCAAAGACAACCGTGAGCGCTTCTGCCTGTGTGGGCTCCGCCCAGGCTGCCTGCACTCCCGCCCTTACCTGACGCTCATGCTCCTGCTGTATCATCTTCTCCTGAGCGGCCTTCTTATCCGCCTTGACTGTAGGGAGGGAGGGCATGAGGAGTCCTCAAGAGCACCCCCCCTTTCTGGGGCACAGGCTGAGCTCAAAGAGGACCCCAGACCACCCAGGCCCTGAGCACAGCAATGGGGCTCAAGTTCACCCGTTCCTCCCCACACCCACCAGTCTGAGAAGGGCCAGGCTGGAGAGAACAGAGTGGGGAGCCCTGGGAAAAGGCGGGTGAACATACACTGCCTGTTCAGGGCCTTTTGCATCCTGAGCTTCAGCTTCTCCTGTGGTGTCAGCTTGGGCTAGGGGAGGGGAGAAGAGAGGGGAGGGGGGTGGGTGTCCCGGAGCTCCCACAACCCACCTCATCCAAGAGCTTAGGACTCGTGGGGGAACATGGGACAGGCTGTGCACACCCACCGTGAGGGTCCGGGAGGGACAGTGAAGAGGGACAGGGACACAGGTCTCAGGGACAGAGCTTTCCCAGCCCCCCCTCACTCCCTGGGGGTGGTACTCCCGGCCCCCCCTGGGACCCCTGCAGGCCCACCGGGCCCAGTTCTCGGGCACTGCTGCTGCGGGAATTAGACGGGCGAGTTCCAAATTCTTACTGACTTTGGCAGCTCCTGTCTCTTTACCAGCGGCAGGTTCGGTCCTGTGTGGGAGTGGAGCAGAGGGTAGGGCTGGGGTGCCAGAGTGGAGAGCAGGTATGTGCCCTGACCCTGCTCAGCCTCTGCACTGCCCTGAGACCAGAGAGCCGAGGTAACAGCCTCAGACGTCCCCAGGGAGGGTCCACAGTCCCCTGGGATCTACCCTCGCAGGTCAGGGCCGGGACCCTCTCAGACCTCCCAGGGCAAGTTCCCTTCAAAAAAAAGGGGGTTCCTCTGCTGTCGAGGTGGCAGGTAAGAGGACCCCCAGACTGGCCCTGGGCACACAACACTGGGTCATAGAGGGCCCGCACAGTAGCCACCATCGCCCCAGTGAGTGGCTACCCCACCTCTGCAGGCACTGGGCCCCTTCTGCTGACATCCCAGCGGTAGGTGGGGCCTAGGCACTGGCTGCGAAGCTCCGGCCAGTTTGGCTCGAGGGAACCACATGCGCCCTGATCAGCACGTGCCCCACAGCTGCCAGCATGCCTTGGAGGCATGCTACACCCACGATGCACCTCTGCCATCGAGCTGGCAGGTAAGAGGGCCTTGGGGGCTAGCCCGGGAGCCCTGGACTGGACTGGTGTGCAGGCAAGACTGGACCCAGAGTCCAGGAATAGCTAGGGGTGGGAGGGGAACAGGACATCTTTGCTGTTTCACTCTCCAGAGTCCTCAGGAGGAGTAAGAAGAACACAAACATTTCATATAGTGACACAAAATGGGTGAGGGACCAGATAAGGAACCTGCCCATACATGTGTGTGGGACACAGGACAGGGACCTTCAGAAAGACAGTACATACTGGATTGGAGAAACAACCGTGGTAAAGACCTATCACAGAACTACATCTACGGCTTCACCAGGAGTGGATGGATCAAAACCCCATTTTGGGATATGCCACCCCAGAAAACAAGGCACCCTCCCCAAGCCTTGAGAGAGGAGGACTGCAGAGCCGGGGCATCGGCTTTATAGCAAATCTGCAAACTGACGGAGAGGAGATGACCTGCAAAGTTCATCAGTGGATGCCTGCCCACGATGGGAAACCTCTTTACTGACAGTTGCTGGGGGAAAGGACCCCTAAGCTAGAGGACAGAGAAAGGGGGCGCAGAGGAAGCAGACTGGCAAGGAGATAGGACTGGAGAGGGCAGCCAGCAGCAAGAAGACATTGATAAGCCCCAAATGAGCATAGACTGGCTGCCCAATGCAAAGCTAAGACTACAAGCCACCAAGTACAGTGCTATGTCCCAGAAACACTGTCCCTCACCAGGGGAATGGACACGGCCACAAAAAAGGAAGAGACCAATAGACTTAACATAAATCAACAAACAATGAGAGAGGAGACTGAGTGAACACAAGAGGTGTTGGGGTGGAGGGGGAAGGCATTCCAGCAACATTTACCTATGTGAGAAACTAAAAGAATGAATAAAATATTAAAAAATTTAAAAGAACAGACACTGACACTCTTCTTTCTCCAGCCCTGCCCCACTCACTTTTTCAGCTTCTCGCCCACAGCGGGGGATGCTGCCGGCCTGGTCAGCTTCTCCCTCGGGGGCGATGGTGAGTGACTCTGGCTGTGGCTTCGGCTCAGGCTCCGGCTCCGGCTCCTGCTGGGGCTGCGGCTTGGGCTGCGTGTGGGGCTGCGGCTGCGCGACAGGCTGAGGGACCAGCTGCTGCGGCTACGGCTGCTGCTGTGATGCCGGGGTCCCCGGCCGCCCCGCCTGTACCAGTCCCCGGAGCGAGAGCGGCTTCTGGGGAGCAGGAGGAGAGCCATGAGGTCCAGGGGACCAACAACCTGCCCCAGCTACTGGTCTCCAGCCCACCTACAGGGTCTGTGAGGATTCAACTCTGCCCTCTACCTCCCTTGGTAACTCCCCCCCCCACACTGCTCCCCTGCCACAGTCTCCGAACAGCCTACCCTGTAGACGCACACAGTCTAAGAGGGTGCTCCTCCGCACGCTCCACTCCCAGTCAGTGTGTCCTCAGGAGGCCAGCTCTGGACGGGGCACTGGGAGCATCAACTCTCCCTCACACAAGACTCCTATACCCTCTCCCTCTTACCTTGTTGGTGTCCAGGGTCTGATAACCGCTGGGACCAGCCCCTCACTCCACCCATCTGCTGCACAGACCCACCAGCCCCCACTCTGTGCTCAGGGCACCAAACCTACCATTCACTCTCAGCAGACGCCACCCCCCCGCCTCCATCATTTCCATCCTGCCAACTGGGGGTGGATGCCAGGGGTCAGCCTGGAAGCCAGGTCTAAACCACAGATACTGGTGGGGCAGCCCCAAATTTCTGGCAACACCGAGAAAAGCAGACAGTATCCGTTAAAGTCTCAACTAAACTTCTCTGATGAACAGAAGACTGGACAACACCCAAACTGCCGCTGAGCAGCCAACAAGCCCACCAATGGGGTGTGTGCCCCCAGTTCCCCAGGGCTCACCTGGCCCCTCTGACCAGCCAAACCCCACAGGTGACTGCACTGAGGTGCACCCAGCACTGCACGTAAGGATGGTGCTGGCTTCCAGCACTTGAAGTGCAGGCCCTGTGCTGAGTGGGCGCTGGCGGGGATCTACTGCAGGCCTCCCACTCACCGAAGGGACGCGGCTTTTCTGCATTCTACAGCAGAAATGGCATAGGGCCCCCTTGCAGGGCCAGGACGCACATCCAGGCAGCTGTCTCAGTGCCAGCTCTCACCCCCATGCCACATGCCTCTCTACCTGACCCAACCATGTAAGAGCAGGGGCAGGATGTTCAGTCCTGAGATGCCGGATTTCCCCACTGGATGGGCAGCACCAGTCTCAAACCCCACCTACTCTCCAAAGTGCCATCTGCTTTTTCTGGTTGTTCTGTACCCATGGCCCCCAGGATGAGCCCCTGACAGAACCACAAGACACTGAGCATCCATGCACTTCTCTACCCATGGGGGACTCACAAGCAGACCCCAGCCGCCCATACCCCAAGTTCTTGACAACATTGGCCATGCTTCACCTGTCACATGGCATTCCCCTCCCCCACAAGCCACGTGTTCCATCACTGAAGGGCAGTGCCCTGGTCCTCCCTCAGAGCCTGGTCTCACTGAGACAAGGGCAGGCCCCTACCCACCACACACACCCGCCTGCCACACACCTGCTTCTGCGCCGGGGCCCGTAACCACCACGTCGGGCAGGAGAGCGTGAATATCGGTGTCCGTCTCGGGAGCCCCCACCAGAGTGTCGCCGGCCTCGGCTGCGAGACCGAGAGTAGCGTCGGGAGCGGGACCGGGAGCGGGACCAGGAGCGGGAACGTGAACGTGGGTGGCGGCCAGAACGGTAGTAGCCCCCACCGCGGCGGGAGCGGGAACTGGAGCGGGAGCTGGAGCGGGAGCTGGAGGTCCTCGAGGCAGAAGAGGAGGAGGAGGAGGAGGAGGAGGAACGGCGGCTGCAGGCGGGGCACGGAGGGCCAGTCAGCACAGGCCTGGACCGAGGCCCCCACACTGCCCCAGGTTCCCCCCACAGTGGCCGGGGCGTAGGGCGGGCAGCGTGAGCGTTACCGACCGGGCACTGGCATTACGTCCCGGGGCGGGGCCGCTGGGCTGGGGGGGTGCGGGGGGCTTCCCTGTGGCGGCCCCTGATGCGGCGGCTGCAGCAGCAGCTGCAGCTGCCTCCTCATCGCTGCCCCCAAAACTGGTGATGAAGGTGATCTTCTCCTCTCGGCCTGGGGTTGGGGAACGGGAACGGGAACGGGACTCGGAGCTGGACTCCGAGGGTGACCTACAGAACAAGGAGGAGGGAGCTTAGCTGCCAGCCATGGAAGGTGCCCACCAGCCAACCACAATAGCGCCCCAAGACCCAACAGTCAGTAACAGGCCAAGGCTCAGAGCCAGGGGGCAGACACACCCACGGTGCAAGGTCTGACTCAAGGCCACGTGGCCCAGTCTGGATTGTTTCCTGTGGCTGTGTCCTAAGGGGCGAGCAAAGGTACTGAACATGGGGAGACCTCCTCTTTCACTGGAATCATGTCGGGAGGAGAGAGGCAAGGTCTAGCATAAGGAACAGGGTGCTATGCCACCTGCAGAAGCAGGTATCTGACACCTCCTACTGCTCCGACATACTGAGCACTCACCATGCCAGAATTTCATAGGTGTATGTGCCCTCAACCCCAATGACTCCCTGACCCCCAACCCAGAGACTGCAGGGGCCAGTCCCACCCATTCCATTATCAAGAGGGAACTGGGGTCAGACTGTGGTTCTGCCAACTCTCTAAGTGCCCTCCCAAACCCCTTCCCCAAGCACCTCAAGACCCAGGGGACACATACACAAGGCCAGGCCCTTCCAGATCTCTATTTCTCACTGATTATTTCTGGGAGTTGAGATTAAGGAGGCTTTATAATTTCTGAGCCATGCCTTCCTACAGGGTCATTTTTTAACCACAAGTTGTGATAGGCGTAAATCAGAAAATTAAAGACGATTCATACTTTTAAAAAATCGAGAAAGTAAGCTAACATTCTAGAAAACAGAAAATGACCCACAGTGACACCAGGAACCAATACCCGTGAGCATTTCTTGCTACCTGTGACCACAGAGCAGCCTGCAGGATGGATGCCAGCCCATCCTCACCAAACCACCTGCCCCATCAGAGGCCTGCCAATCATTTCACCCTTGGTCCCAAAGAACTCACCGCTTATAGGGGTCATAGGTTGGGCTGTCTCGGCGTGCGTAACTGTGGAGAGGAAAACGGGGTGAGACAAGGGGAGCCCTGGGATTGGAACAGGCATGGAATCAGGTTCAGCTTCCCAACCTGGGGAACCAAGACCAGGCAATGGCAAAGAGGAGAGCTGGGGCCACCCTGCCTCAGATGCATCTGCAACCTGGCCACTCCCCACAAACAATGTTCCAGAACCTTCTCAACCCTGAGCAATGAGGACTCAGCAGCCTCAGTTCTGCTTAGCAACCCTAACCTGGCAGCATCCATCTCCCCACTCCTTGTCCCCAGTTCTGCGAAGTGCGTCCTGGTTTACTCTTTTTTTTTTTTTTTTTTTGAGACTAGGTCTCGCTATTTTTGACCATGGAACCAAAGGCTCTCGTTGCCCGGGGTACCACAGACTCAAGCAATCCCCAGCCTCAGCTTCCCAGGTAGCTGGGATTACAGGTGCATGCCACCATGCCCAGCTATTTTTTTTGGAACTAGGTCTCGCTATGTTGTCCCGAGCGGGACTTGAACCGCGATCCCTAAGCCCCGGCCGCTTCATAAGCTGAAGCTTACAGGCACTAGCCACCGTGCCCAGCCTTGATTGACTAATTCTGATGATGAAATCTTAGGAAAGCAAACATGACTTGGGTGCCTGCTCTACGTCTGGAAATAAGTGTTTTACTAGAACTTGTAACAATTTCCAGATGCAGCTTACAATTCCCAGTTGAGGCCCAGAGAGGGAAAGGCACCTCCCAAGCCCACATAACTCATGGAGGAAGGAGCTGAGTTCCCCAAACAGGCCACGTGGCCAGAGCACATGCTTTCATGTGCCACACTGATCCACACCTTTGCAATGAGGCTGACAGCAGATCAGTACCACTCCTCAGTGAGTACCCCTCAAGAAGCCGTCCTTGGCCAGTACAACCCAGTGAGCACAACTCAGTGAGCATCTCTTGATCAGCACCCCTCAGTGAGCACCCCTGACCCATGGCACGCCTACCCCACAGGTGGTTTAAGCCTCAGCGCCACCCTCAACTATTCTCCTTGAACCAAAGAAGCACAGCTTACACAGGCCTCTAGGCCTAGAAGGTGGTGGCAGGCTCACTTCAAGGTCTCTTGCCCCAGACTGGACTCTCCCCATTAGGCCAGGTGGCCTCACCCACACCTGCCTGAAACCTTGCCAGGGGCACTAGCGCAGCCCCCTCCTGGGAGCTGATAGTGGCCCTCTGCCAGAGGAGGAAACTGAAGCTCAGAGGGGCAAGTCACTTGTCCAAACTCTGGCGAAGAGGAAATGGCCAAATGGCAGAACCAGGTGGGAGTCCAAGGCCAGGACCTTGCCCTTAGCTCTACCCGTCACTCCATGCTGCTCCCCACTGGCACAGGGAGGGTCTGGCAAGGGTCCAAGTCCAGCACTGTGAGGGCGCAGCGGGCAGGGTGTCCAAACACCTGCAGGGCCCCGCCTCTCTAAGCCTCTGCTCAGGCCAGTCACTGAAAACCACCCAAGAGTCTCCCCAGGCCCAGCCCAGTTACTCCCGTCCCCCACCCCAGAGTCCCCAAGATTGACTGGCCAGGCAGAGTCCAGGGAGAGGTCCTACCTGGGTGGACTAATCTTGCGGCCCCTCAACCGCTTCTCCCGGAACTCCCTCCGCTGACGCCGGGAGCGACGGCCCTGGGGAAGGTGGACATCAGGCTGGTGAGGGGAGCACCTCCCCATGGCACACTCTTTCCCTCAGCCTGGCCCAGTCCTCACCGAGTACATGGCCTTCTCCTCCTCAAGGGCCTTGGCATGCTTGATGGCCTCTGCCTCCTCCTTGTCCTTCCGAAGCATCCTGCAATGGGGTGGGTATCTCAGTGGAGGATGGGGCCAGCGGCAGGCAGGAGTAAGGGAGCCCAGACCACCCCCCCGGTCTTGGTCATTTGTGCTACTGGCTGAGCGCCTTGTGCACACCAGAAGCTACTTTATATTCAGAAATTGGTGTTGAAACAAAAACCCTCACCTCCATGGGCTTATTATTTACTTCTGGGGAGAAAACAGACAACCAGCAAGGTACTGCAACTTCCAGAGGGAAGGTCAGGGAAGTCACACAGAGAGGGATGATGGAGGAGAAATGGGGGAGGTAAGATGAGCAGTCCTAGGCCCAGCCAAGAGCACCCAGAGGTCAGTGGGAGCCCCAGGATCCCGAGGAGTAAGGCAGGCTGGGCAGAGATAGAGGGGGAGGGAGAGGCCATGCTAACCAAGACTGGGAGGCCCCAGTGAGACCCTGGAGGCTCCTGAGTGAGATGGGGTGACAAAGGGTTCCCAGCAGAGGTGCTGTGTGCACACTGAGGACTAAGCAATTTCCAAGCCAAGCCCAATTCCAGGCAATCTGCACAGAGGCCCAGGGCAGAAGGTCCAGGCTAATGGGGGCAAATGGGAACAGAGGACGCCTCTCCGCTAGAGGGCGCTGCCCACCAGGTCAGGCTGTCCAGTGCCTCAGGGGTCAGAACCCACAGGTGGCAGGGATTAGGCTTGGCCTTGGTTTTTGCACTAAGCCCGGTCACAAGGACCCAGTCCAGCAGCTCAGGTTGGTGCATGTACAGTACATGGCACAGAATCAGACACAAGAGTAGGGTGATAGGGTGACTATTAGTAGGGACAGAGAAGTGATAGGGTGACTATTAGTAGGGACAGGGAAATCAGGGCAGGTTGCACAGGCAAGGCAGGGCATCAGCCAGCAGGTCTCACCTGACGAAGTCACCATCAGCCATACCATAGGTCGTGGCCTGCTTGTTGAGATCTGCCACCTGCTCTTGGTTTAGTTCATCCACATCCACCTCCACATCTGCACCAAAAGAAAGGCTGTCAGGGCCCAAGTCAGAGGACAGGGGAGATGGGGCAGTGCCCCAGGAGGCGAACGGGTGTGAGGTACCCCCACCAGAGTGTAGGCGTTTGCAGGGAGGGAATGAGTCAGCTCACCTCAGCATCCCCAGGCCGGCAAGGACTTGGCCAGAGGTAAGCAGAATAAATTATGGAGGGGGAGGGCCCACAGGAGGCGGAGAGGGTGAGTGAGAGGCGTGCAAGGCTGAGTGAAGAGGGAGGGGAAAATGGTGGGTGGACAGAGGTGTAGGTGTAGGTGGATGGGAGGCAGGGGTGTGGGGCAGGTGTTTGAGTGCTGGATGTGAGGAAGATGGAAAGTGGGCTGGCCACTCAAAACCACACTGAGAAGCAGCCTGCTGGCAGAAAGAGAGGAGGGAAAGACAGGTGGCATGTAACCACTGAGTACCCAGGTAGGAGTGAAAGGCTGGGTGAGGATGAGGGACAGCTCTGTAAAGGGATGGGCATTTATTTCCAGAGGAGAAAGAGAAGGGAAAAAAGACAGACAACTCTAGAGAACAGAGCCAGAACCCAGGCAGGAAGTATCACAAAAGCGGAGTCCTAGAAACAAGAAAGGGGGAGGGGGAAGCTGGGAGACTGGGAAGAGAGGACACGCGTGAGGCAGGGAGGGCAGCAGGAGATTGGAGAGTCCCAGAGCATGGGAGGGAGAGACACGCTCTAAGCACAGGGTGCCCCACAGCAGGTGAGGGACGACACAAAAAAACGATGCCCAGGGACTGCGGGGGTGGGGAGGACAGAGAGGGGACCCCACCGATGTCGGGGATGACCTCATCTTCATCCGAGTTGCTCTCCTCCTCGGCTGGTGACTCCTCCTCGTCCGGTTTCTCTGCTACCCTCTCCACCTCAGCCACTGTGCTGTCCTCATAAGTGTAGCCGATAGAAGCCTTCTTCTCTGCCAGCCTGGGACAGGGAGCCCGTGAGCCAGGGCCGTAACAGGTGAGAGCAGGACGCAGCCCAGTGTGGGTCACGAGGACCCACAGTCAGTCCTGTTCCTCACTCTCTAGGGCCTTACATGGCGCCCCTCAGCCCAGAGGTCTCTGTACCTGCCCATCACTAGGCCTCTTGCTCCAGCCCCAGTCCCCAAACCCCATCTTTCAGGAAATCCCCTAGGCAGGTCAGAGGCACCCTGACCACATTAGGACTGCCCATGTTGGGCAACTGCTGTTAGGAAACGGGCAGTCTGTGTCCCCACCAAATGATGACCCCCTCAAAAACCAGGTCTAGACTTTATCTTGGGCCCTAGCTCTGGACAGAACAGGTTGGAGCCTCAGGCACTACTTTTGAATGAATCTAGACAATGTTCCCCTGAGACGCTGCCAAGCTCATGCTGCAGGAGGGGTCAGGGACTAGGCAAGCACCCAAAGCACCTGTAGCATATGGGAAAACTCTTGGGAGAAGGAAGCAGCCACGCTCAGGCCACAATGAGGGTAGCCTCGGCAGTCTAAGAGTTGGGGCTCTAGGGCCTCGGAACACAGGCCTGTGGTGCTCTGGGAAGGGAGATTCCCTGCTGTTCCAGAGTGAGGCCTGTGGACTCTGAGGGGCCTTCAGTAGCCGCTGACAACCCAGGCTGCCTCAGCTCAGGCACAACACACTGCTGGCAAAAGGCAACATCTGGTTTGCCCACAAACCCTCTCCCTCAACCCCTGCCTCCCTCAAGCATTTGAGGGAGCCTTTCTGTGGGTCCAACACCAGTCATGGCACTGGGTGGAACACAGGCTCAGTCGCCTCGTCCTGCCAGGCCCAAAACCCTGACTCACTTCTTCTTCTCATCCTCACTGGGTCTCTGGAGGCCTCCGTACAGCTCGTCGATATAGATCTGGTACAGACACTGCTCCTCAGAGACTGTGAGGCGAAAACATGTAGGCAGAGTGGGCAAAGGACACTGGGAATTCAGGGAAGACACAAAATGCAGGACAGCAGGGGGAAGTGTGCAACCAGGTGCAGTCAGGGCATAACCAGCAACAACTACCACCATCAATGCCAGGAGGCCTGGCACCCTGGGAAAGGGGCTTCATTCTTCTCTACTTCAACTTCCACTTCTGTAAGATGGAAGCACAGCAGAGCAAGCACTTGGTGCTGGGAGCTGCCACTACTATTGCCAACAGGAGGGTATTGGTGGGACCCTTTGGAACTGAAAGCCTAACCCAAGCGCCGTATCACCCAGACCCAACAGGCCATGCTGCCACGTGCCTCTCTGTGGCATGGTCTATGTAGTCTGGCCACCCAACTCTCGGTCGCCCAGCATGCCCCACCTGGAAAGCACCAGAGCCATCCCTCATCTTCACCGCAGTCACACATGGTGGCCCTGACGGCCCCTGCCTGCTTCAGGCCTCCACTACTCTAGCTGCATAGCCAGGTGGATGGGCTGGCCACCCAGAAGTGAGGCAACACTTGCCCCACAGACACCCCACGCCTCCTGTTTCTCTGCAAAATCCCAAAGAAGAGGGCCCTGCTGACCTGTCACATGAGCTGCTGAGCTGCACTGGACTTCACTGTCCCCTCAGGGTACTTGCCCCCTCCCCACCCACTCCAACTCCTATGGCCCACCTGGCCTCTCTGAGAACCCATGCCTCACTTTACAATCACCATCATACTGCGACTGTTGGCAGCTGCGCTTCTCCCATGTCAGAACACCATCCACCCAAAACATGCACGCACGCACGCACGCACACACACGGTGGGGCACACAAAGGGAAGGAGTTAGATGGAACTAAGGGAAGCTGTGGGTTCTATCACCAGAATCCCTGTGGCCTTGGGTGCAGGCAAAACCAGTAGTCATCAATGACGACAAAGTGTTCACCTGATTCTCAGGCCTCGCCACTAGCAGCTGGCCACCTCAGACCTCAGAGATGCTAACATGCCTATCCCAGAAACAGACATGTCTGTGAGTGTGAACTCACAGGGAGGGCAACTGTGCTAGGGCTCCACACACTACTCCCCAAACTCTCAAAGGCATGCCAAGGGACAGGAATCATTGTCATCACCCTTCTCTTGGAGGCTCAGAGACTCAATCCTCCAACTTCAGGGGCCCCCCAGGGGAGGAAACCTCCAAGTCCTCTTGGAGTTGAGAGGTGGGTAACATTTGGAGGATCTCGTCAGGAGGTGGCAGGTTCACCTCAGTTCCTCAGACATGGTGTTCCCTCTCAACTGGGAAGCCTTAATGCCCTGTCTGTTGAGGAGATAGCACAACAAGCCTGAATCTGTCAGGATCCCTATAAGCCCAGAGTGGGGGTGTCTCTGTGCCTCTGTTCTCTCTTCTGTGAAATGGCAGGGGTGATAGCTTGGGAAAAAGCAGTGGGCCTTGCGACAACATGTAAAACAGATATGTGACCCCAGGCAATGGTCAGGCTCCGTCTGCATCTTCACTTGAAACAAGGAGACATTCCCTCTGGGGAGCCGACATTCTAACTCACGTGGGCAGGGGAGGACAGGAGGAAACGTATTGGTGCTAAGGGTGTTCTTCCCCAAAGGTGGAAGAGGTTCCGCAGGTGCAGGCTGAGATGAGCTGGGGACTCAACAGGAGCATCTCAGTTCAGCAGATACCCTGCAAGCCCACTCGGAGACAGAGGCCAAGAGACATGGGCAGAGCCAGTCCATGATGGAGCTGGGACCAGAAAACTTCCTTTTCTTTCTAAACTTGTCTTGGCGTCCCATCTTACCAATAACCACCTCCCAGGTCCCCCAAATTGACTTACTTCCTGCGAAATCGTTCTGTACCAGGCCTCGGTAGCGCTCGTAGTTGCATTTCCGCTCGTCTGACTCCTGTTCTGGAGAGCTTAGGGGGAAGATCAAGGTCTTGGAACCAGAGCAACAGAGGAGACCCCCACCCCAGACTAGAGAGGAGACCCCACCCCAGGAGGGAGATGGGTCCTGGCTCAGATTGGGGGTCACCTTCCCATCTGCACACCCGCTTGCTCACCCAGAGGTAAACAGCAAGCCAGGGCTTGGGAAAGCAGAGGGACCCGGCAACCTGTGGGCAGGGACTCACATGGTGGTGAGCAGTGGGGGTGTGTAGTCAGGGATGTGATCCAGGTGCGCACGGACGTCAAAGCGGTCGATCATGTTGTTGGTATCCCCCTGCCAGGGCATCCTGAAGTGGACAGTAATGGCACAGAAGCTTAGGGTCCCCACTGCCCAGGACACAAAGCATCTGTTCCCCACCACCCTGAGCTTGGGAGCCTCTCTGATGCCCATACCGTGGCCCTACCCCCCAGTGCTGTATGGCCCAACACCCCCCACATTCACATTCAGACCAGGAACAGAGAGTCATCTGGCCCTGGGGAAACTAGGGCCCCGTTTCCCAGAGACAAGCAGGAGTCAGCACTTATTCCAGAAGGTACTGGTTATCCAAACATCCTCCTGGCAGCTTCATCCACACTTGTGTGGGCCCAGTCCCAGGCATCCCCCTCTAAGTCCTCCAAGCCCTACTGTTTCCTGGGACTCTACCCCAACCTCTGCCTTAACCAGGGATGCCAGCTTCCCATGAAGGCTAAGCCTTCCCTGCCCGAGGTCCCAGAGGGGTACCCATACCGAGACTCTGGGGCCTGACGTCAATGCTAGATCACAGATGTTGCCCCTCCCCCAAGCCCAGTCTTACATGTTAACGGGGCTCTCGGCAGCCAGGGCGACTGCAGAATCCAGGTGTACCTTGCAAGCTCGGCCATGTACCTGCAGGAACTGGGCTGGGTCCTTTTTCTTCAGGGAGGAACAGGACAGGGATCACCAAATTGAACTCCAAAGCCAGCCACCCCAGACATAACCAAGCTTGGCAGAAAGCTCACCTCTGTCATTTCTCAAAGGTGAACAGCCCTGCATAGGGGAGGCAGCCCTCCTTGGACCACCTACCACGGGGGACAGGGAGGACTTGCCAAGTGGGGGCAGAGGCAGAGGCTGAGCTCTGGTCTGGCCTGGTTTTCTGCGGGGCCAACACTGACACTTCACCACCACAACGCTCCCAGCTCTTCATACCCCTGCCCAGGCCACATGCTTAGAGCCAGGCGGGACGTGTCCATCTAGACCAGCCTCTGTAACACCAGGATGGCCCCAGCACAGGTAACGTGGTCAGTGCCATCAGTCACCAGAGAAACACTAAGCAGAAGCACAGATGCTGCCTCGCTGCCTAGGCAGATGCTACCAGCAGCTAAAAAGGATGCAGAGAGGGACCGAGCACGGTGGCTCGTGCCTGTAAGCTTCAGCCTATGAAGTTTCAGCCTATGAAGCTGGGGCTAGGGATCGTGGTTCGAGTCCTGCCTGGGGCCCGTAGTGAGACCTAGTTCCAAAAAAATAGCTGGGTGTGGTAGCGCACGCCTGTAATCCCAGCTAGCTGGGAAGCTGAGGCTGGGAATTGCTTGAGTCCGTGGTACCCCGGGCAACGAGAGCCTGTAGTTCCACGGGCAAAAATAGTGAGACCTAGTCTCCAAAAAAAAAAAAAAAAAAAAAAAAATGCAGAGAAGTCAGGATCTTCAAACAGCTGGACAAAGAGATGCCCAGCAAGCTACCCAGGGGGCACGAAGGCACAGCCAGAGGTCACTCAGCAATGGGGACACCTTTTGAGAAACATGGCATCAGGCAAATCTGTTCTGTGCAAGTGTGCAGTGCATAGTTGGCACAGTCTGCATAGCAAGGAGCTCGGGCAGCCTACGGGGCCACATCACCTGCAACCTAACCAGAGCATCAGGAAGCCTGCCAGGTAGTGCATGCCACCTGTGCCCAGATTTCACAGCAGCCATGAGGGGGCAACAACCCCCCACCCTCACCCCTCCCCCCCGCCAACAATGACAGATAAGCTCAGTGTGTCTAGATGGTGGAAGACGGGCTGCAGGGCTGACCAATGACAGCGTGACAGGAGCTGGAAAACAGGCGAGGATCCAGTCGCCAAGGCCACATGCCTAGGCCCGGGAATGTATACACCAGCAAACCCAGGTAGAGCAGAGGTCACCCAGGGCTGCAAAGCAGGGTGTGGGTGGGGTACTGGACAGGGACTGACTACTAATGGGCACAGAGTATCTTTTTAAAGTGATGAAATTTTCTGAAATTAAATCCCATAAATATGAAGGTCCCTGACCTAACTGGACACTTCAAAGAGTGGCTGGGACTCAGACTGCAAGTAAAGCTTCTTTGAAAAAGACACTGAGCACACAAAGAACAGGTGCTAGTCTGTGCCCCTGGTTATGCCCCAGCCCCCCTGATGGGGCACCGTCCAGGGCACTGGAACCGGGCTGGGACAGAGAAGCCCCAGTAGCAGCTCTCCTCACTGAGAGCTCCAGCCACAGGCCACGTCAGAGAAACCCACAAGAGCCACAAGGCAGCAGCCACCTCCCCGGAGTCTGACCCCTCCCCTCTGCTTGTCCACCAGCACCTCCTCACCCCAGACCACGAGGGTCGCTCCCGGCCACCCCAGCCTCTGCCTTCTACTATCTACACAAGGACGTAGCCACAGTCTTCTGCTTGGTGTGAGAGGCACACTGTCTGTCTGACCACCTCAGTCCAGTCCTAGCCTCAGCCCCAGTCCCGGTGCACCCCAGGCCCCCACACCATTTCTACTCAGCACCTGAGCTTGCTCTTCCCTAGCCTACAGAGCCCTCACAGTGCTGCACCCTCACTTCAGAGCTTTCTAGAAATCTTCCTTAGCTCCACCCCCCACTCCTTTATCTCCCTCACCAAGCCTTGTTCCTCAGGGCAGCCACATACCACTGCTGCAGTTTAGAGCCCCCCCTCACCATCTCCCTCACCAGTCACAACCCCAGGATGCAGAGACCTGTCTGGTTTGCTGCCATGAACACAGAAGCACAAATATCTCAAGATCCAAAACCTGTTTCTAACCCCTGAACTACTCTGCCTGCAGGACCAGATGAGGTGGAGGAGCACGCAGTGTGCCTGTGGCTTCAGCGCTAAGCAGGCACCCAGTGCATGCTAGGCCAAGGCCCTACCCATGCGCAGAGCATCACAGAGCACACAGGCCTCAAGGTCAGCATGGGGATGGCAATGCCAGGAAGATGCTGCTCTAAGCAGAGGGCATCAGCCTGGGATTTCCTGGAGAAAGAAACACCTGAGACCTGTTTAACTCCCACTTTTACATCAATAGGAAATTGTTTCTTTATCCAAACCACTGACCAAAAGGGAAAGCCAAGGAAGAAGCAATGAAGAAACAATGTCCGCGAATACCTGAAGGGGGGTGGAGGGGAGGACACCAAAGACAAATCAGGAGCAAAACCAGCTGTGTTAACACACACCCCTTCGTCCACAATCAACCCATTTCTTCAAACCCTGACCCCCACAGACTTGTCTCTCTGCCTAGAGCACAAGCAGTCCCAGCCTCTCTTCAGAGAGGTCACCAGTCAGCCCAGTTACCATCTGCAGCTCAGCAGTTCTGCATGCTGGTCACGTTCACATACAGGGACAATGGCCACTTGTACAGGCCTGGACCACAAGCACCCCATAGACATTTGTTCCTGTCGCTCTTGTCCATGACCCAGTGAGAGGAGTTGGTCACCACCAGTGTCTTGAGGGGAAAGTAACACTTCAAGGAAAGTACAGGAAAGTAACCTGCAGGTCCAGGCCTCCAAATCACATGCTGGAGTGTCAGCTACACTGTCCTGCGACCAGATACCAATCCACCTGGGAATGATGACTTCAGGGGCGGTAAGCCAGCTGAGCAAGCAACCCTGAGCAGAACAGAACTAGCCTGTGCCAACAAAGGAAAGCCTGGGGAGGGAGGGTTCCTGTCCCCACTGGCGGCAGACCTTCGAGTGGTCAATATCCACTCTTTCCTCACCAATAATGGGAGGGCTAACAAGGATCCCTGGCATAAGGCCCCAGATGAGTCTCCACTCTTGCCTCCCACGAGCAGGGCATGAACACAGGGCTACATTCTGGCCAGTAGAAGTGAGTGGCTCTGCCACAGACAAACACTCCAAAGCGTTTTCACTCCTGGCACAAGCACTTCCCCTGTCCCTGTCTTCTTCCTCACTGCCGAATGGAGAGAAGACGTGATGGCTAGCGCTGAAGCAGCCCTCTTAGACTTGGAGGTAACACGGCAAAGAAAGGCCACAGGCATCAGAACAACTACAGCATAACTGCCCACTCAGGGCTTCAATGTGAAAAGGAAACACACACACTAGCTTAAGTCACTGATATTTTAGGCTGTTATTCACAACCACACCTGATTCTACACATCCCATCTTTTCACAGGCAAAGGAAGGAAGGAGGCTTGGGCACCTTTTCACTTGGCTGAGTGAATGCCACACTGCATTAATGGACAGCTAGAATTTGGACCCAGAGACCTAGGGCTCCAAACTCTAGAGACCCAACCTTTTGGATATGCTGCCACCTGCCTGTGTCCCCCGAGACCTGGGGAACAAGTCGCCACCATCTGGGAACACTTTCTGCAGTATAACACATACTTTATACTGTATAAAGGTGAAATATTAAGAGAGGGTAAAGGTCAGAATCTGGGCTAAAATGCCAGCTCTGCCCCCGTCATGTGACCAAGCCATGCTCTGAAGCTCAGTTTGCTCACCTGTAAAATGGAGATAAGAACCACCTCCCAGTTAGGGCAAGATTTGATCAAGTGGAAATGCATATCAGTGGCACATGTGGCAAAGCACTTAGCCTAAATGGCGCAATAGCTCAGATGCCCTTGTTAGCACAACCTTTACCATAGGAGTCAATACCCACCTCTCTGACCCATTGGAAGAACTGGGATGCACACAACAAGTGGTTCTGGCACACCACAAACTCCTAATAACTGGCTGACATATGCTCTGCTGTAGTTACCAACACCACCAGAGACAAACTCTCCTTCTATCCCCGCAACTCCTCCCCAGGAGACAAAAGGCAAGTGAGGAGCTCTCAAAGGCCCGTCCTGGGGAACAGTCTCTATCTCCTGGGTGACTGTGGATTTAAAGTCCTCCATCTAAATTCCTGGCACAAAGAATGAGCAATTAAATTAAACTCGAATCAAAATAGTAAATGCTAGCCAGGTACCATCATTCCTGTAAGCTTCAGCCTATGAAGCGGCCGGGGCTAGGGATCACAGTTCCAGTCCCACTTGGGGTAAAAACAGTGAGACCTAGTCCCAAAAAATAGCTGGGTGTGGTGGCACGCGCCTGTAATCTCAGCTATCTGAGAAACTGAGGCTGGGGATTGCTTGAGTCTGTTGTACCCCGGGCAATGTGAGCTTGTGGATCCACAGGCAAAAATGGCGAGACCTAGTCTCAATAAACAAACAAACAAACAAACAAAAAACAGTAAATGCTATTGTTAAACCAGGTGCCTGTAATCCCAGCTACCTGGGAGGCTGAGGTTGGGAATTGCTTAAGTCCATGGTACCCTGGGCAACAGAGATCTAGTCTTAAAAAAAATAAAAAATAAAAACAAAAAACAAAAAACAAAACACAAAACAAAACCAAAAAGCTATTGTTAATGTTATCTTATTAATTCACACTTTCAAACCACATTTGTTGGGCCTGACCCTGGGTGCAAAGGTGACCCAAATATCAGAGCTGGGTGTGTGCTGAAGAAAGCACGGGGAGCCAGAAAGGCATTAAAAGGGACAGCTGTCTGAATGTGGTGATAAGGGAGACTTCCCTGATGACTGAGATCTGCTAACTGTGGAGTAAACTAGGTGTAGAAAGAGGTCATACAAGCATCCTGTGGCTAGAGAAGGCTACAATTCTGAGGCAAATTTGGGCTCTTTATACATCTTTTGTATTAGAATAAGCAGTAAAGAGGGGAGATGGTTTCAGCAAAGGAACTAGACAAAGAGCAGAGTGCTATTACGTGGGGATGGAAGTGAGATGGGACAGACAAGAGCCAGACCATGAAGGTCAGGAGGCTGAGCAAGGAAGAGACCTGAGCAGCCGGGCACGGTGGCTCGTGCTTGTAAGCTTCAGCCTATGAAGCGGCCGGGGCTTAGGGATCGCGGTTCGAGTCCCGCCTGGGGCCCGTAGCGAGACCTAGTTCCAAAAAATAGCTGGGCGTGGTGGCGCGCACCTGTCATCCCAGCTACCTGGGAAGCTGAGGCTGGGGATTGCTTGAGTCCATGGTACCCCGGGCAA
>PVHY01021653.1:0-23577 GCA_004024945.1 Uropsilus gracilis
CGGGGAAGGGCAGGCGCCGTGCCCAGAGGGGCAGGGAGATGGTTCAAGCTCCATTCCTTTGACAACTCAACACAGAAAAAATGGGCCTTGAGCTCATTCTCTCGGGCCAGCTCCAGTTCAGCCCGCAATTTGCTGAGGCCTAAGGCTGGACACGATGGTGCCCCTGTGGAGATTTAAGGGCGTTTCACTGTCACAGGATACACAGCAGACACCACGTTGGTGAACGCAGGCTGCTGGTGGTTATGGCAAGAAGGTCGCCAACTCACAGCTCATCAACAGAACCAGGTGTCAAAGAGCTTTTTAAGAATTTTGGTTTAAATTGGTGAAATACAGGTGCTGCCTATGATGACTGATTTTTTTTTTCTTTCTGTCTTGAAAGCTCAGTTAAAAGCATCACAGTGAGTGCAGGAGGTTCCAAGTAGTTCAAAACAGATCGGTGCAGTGGAGCAAGGTTTTGAGATCCCACCCGAAGGGGTGTTTGCATCATCTTGTCAGAATTCTCTCAGGACAGCAGATGGGGCATAGAGATGACAGGGCTTCCTATGCCATCACCAACAGTCTCTCCTCACCTAGACAACTGTGTGCGCTCCTCAGAGTACTTGCACCTGAGGACATGTACCTCAGCACATTTATTTATCAGAACCCAGGTGCAAGTGGCCATGAGGATCTATAAAGGGTCTGGCCATAGTTATAATGTGTCCCTGTGGAATGTGGTTCTCAAGCCCTTCAAGACACCTGATGTGACATCAAGCGTGCTGTAAAAGCTGAGGGCTGTGTGGTCGCTTGAAGAGAAAATAGTGGGCATGTTGTATAAGTCTTCGCCAAGCTTCAGAGCTCCCCACCTCAGAAGACCAGTCCACACAGGGAGCAGGGATCTGGCTCCACCCATTTATGGTATCAGATTGCGCTTTCTTGGTGTTTGTGGAGTTTTGTTTTGTTTTTTGAGACTATGTCTCACTTTGTTGTCCGGGGGTACCACAGATGGGAGGGTCTCAAACCCGTGGACTCAAGCGATTCCTGGCCTCGGCCTCCCTTCTGTAGGCACAGAGTTTTATTGGCATTGCAATCTTCTCTTTGTCTGCTGCATAAGTTTGTCATGATTTCCTCACTAAGAATTTCAAGTGTAAAATTTGATATCTCCATATTTATCCATAGTCCTAAAAC
The DNA here is from genome assembly GCA_004024945.1 of Uropsilus gracilis. Taxonomy (NCBI): domain Eukaryota; kingdom Metazoa; phylum Chordata; class Mammalia; order Eulipotyphla; family Talpidae; genus Uropsilus; species Uropsilus gracilis. Next base: position 1,165 of record PVHY01021653.1, read on the forward strand.
AAGATGATAAATTATGAGTTGACCTATGAAGCTTTTCTCACAACTCTCAGAAGTGGGTTCTGTGTGTTTCTCCAGTTTGAGCGACAGTGTACTGCAACCCTGGGGCCTACAGAGGGAGACAAACACAGGCCTTGTTCTGCAGACACTGATGTTACCATGGCCCCCACTGCAGTGGGCAGAAGTGAAGAGGTGCCACACCAAGCTTTTCAAGTCACAACACTGCACTTACTGCTGTCTGTTCTTCTGCTCTTTCATACTCTTTAAAAGTTCCTGTTCAGCAAATAGTTTTGTGGGGTTTTTCCCTGCATAGATCTCCATGGGGACCTCCTTGAAGTCCGGTTGAATTTTATTTCACTGAACACACATTGCAGTTCATTCCTACAATACACAGTTCTATGGGGATGGTAATCACCAATGCACGTATCCACAACCCTGGTACCCTGCAGAACTATTTCATTTCCCTAAAACTCACCCAGTGCAGACTCCTTGGAGAAAAACTCTCCCTTTTCTCCTAACTTCTGGCAATCACAGATCTGTTTTCTCCCCAGTAACATGCCTTTCCCATCATGTTGCAAAGATGTCATCATACAAGATGGGGCCTTTGGAACTGAATGATTTGCCCATGTTTCTGTGTGTGAACCAACAGTGCATTCATTTTTACTGCTGAGGAACAGTCCATATTCATGGTATATCAAGTTCTTGTCTCCACTGTCCTGGTCAAGGACATCTTGGTTGTTTCCAGTTTGGGATGACAATGAATAGTTGTTGTAAGCATTTTTTATATGTATGTTTTTTATGTGGATTTAAGTTTTCACCTCATCTGGAGTTGAAATATCATGAGTGGGATTTCCTAAGTCATGTTGTGAGGATGTGCTTTACTTCATAAGGAAACCACCAAGCTAGTTTCCTCCATGCTTGTGCCGTTTGCTTGTCCAATAGCAGTAAGAAAGTTCTACCTTTTCACAGAACCTTGGGATTGTCAGTTTTTTTCATTTCAGCAGTTATAGTAGATATGTAGCACTATCATGTTAGGGTTTTTGTTTGGATTTTCCTGGTAACAAATGATGCTGAGTGTCTATTATCTGTTTATTTGCCATTGATATCGTCTTTGCTGAAATGTCTATTCAGATCTATCACCCATTTTAAAAATGTATTTTTTTCTTGCTGAGTTTTAAGATATTTTTATAAGCCATGGATACAAGTTTCTATCAGCTATACAATTTGTAGGTTTTTTTTTTTATATAGAACATTTCATCTTAACTGTATCTTTAGTAGAGCAAAGATTTAAGTTGTAATAAAGTTCAACTCATCAATTCTTTTTTTACAGATTGTGCTTTTGGTGTTACATCTGAATACTTGCTGCCAAACCCATGATCACACAAACTTTTCACTATGTTTTTCTTCAACACATTTTACATTTAGGTTTTTAATCCATTTGACTTAACTCTCACTCAAGGTGTGAGATATGTATAGAGATTTATATTTTGGGGAATGGATGTCCAATTATTACAGCATCATTTTTAAAAAATATCTCTATGTGCATTGAATGGCCTTGGTAACTTTAAAAAATTTAGTTGACTGGATTTCTATGGGTTTATTTATGAACTTCTAGTCTTTTCCATCATTCTAGACACTATTAACTGTCCCAAATACTGTAACTTTACAGTTAATATTGAAATCCATAGTGTATATTCTCCAACTTTTTTTTCATTTTTTATAATTGTTTGGCCCTTTGCCTTCCCATGTAAAATTTAAAATTAACTTATCACCTAGAGAAACTTACCGGAATTTGAACAGTGATTGCATCCAATCTGTAGGTCAAATTGGAGGGAAATAACACTGTCATAATATTAGTGCTTCTAATCTATGAACAAAGTATATCTATGCATTTAGATTTTCAGTAATAGCCTATGTCAGTGTACTTTCCAGCACCCACAGACTACATATATTTAGCTAGATTTTTATCTACCTTAACTTTCTGGTGTAGTTGTAAATGGTATTGTTTCTTAATATCAAATTCCACTTATTACCTGAATACAGGAATATGATTAGCTTTTGAATATTGAGCTTTTCAAATTTTACTTATTTGTTCCAGGGATGTTTTTCTAGACCCTTGGCGTTGTTCCCATTGTTAACCGTGTTGTCTTCAAATAAAGACAGTCATCTTTTTCCTTTCAATTCTTTGTCTTTTTTTCCTTATTTCTCTGGCTGTACAGTCCAGCATGGTGTTGAATAGATATAGTTCAAGTGGAGAGGCTTGCCTTATTCCTAAGTTAGGGGAGAAGCATTTAATTAAGTATGATCTTAGCTGTAGGTTTTCATAGATTCTTTGTATAGGGTTGAGGAAATTTCCTTCAATTCTTAGTTTTCTGAGCATTTTGTCATCAGTTGATACTGAATTTCATTGAATTTTTTTGTTCCTATTGAGATGAACATATATATATAATTTTAAAACTATTGACATGGTAAATTATGTTAATTGATTTTAAAATCTGACCCAACCTTACATTTTTGGGACCCAAGATAGCTCCTTTGGTGTCAGGTATTATTTTTGTTTACATATTGTTGGATTCAGTTTGTTAATATTTTGCTGAGAATTGTTGCCCTGATGAGGTATGTTGTCTTTAATATTCTTTTCTTGTAATATACAGTGTGGTTTGGTCTCAGGGTAATGTTGACCTTGCAAAAAAAGGAGGGGGAGGGGTAGTTTGCAAATGAATTGAGAACTATCCCTTCATCTTCCATATTCTGAAAGATTTTGTGTATACTAGAATTGCATTATGTCTTCCTTAAATGTTTTGTGTTGTTTCTGTGAATCATCTGGGTTTTGTTTTTGGAAAGTTTTAAACTAAAAATTCCATTTATTGAACAGACACAGGACTATTTAGGTTGACTCTCTTCTTGATGATTTGGATCTCTCAGGAATTAAACCTTTCATTTAAGTTGATACATTTATGAATGCAGAGTTGACTGTAGTAGTCCCTTATTATGATTTATACCGATGACATCAGTGTACCCCTTTTTTCTTTCCTGATAGTAACAAATAATTATGCCTTTCACTTTTTCTTGGTCAACCTGACTGGGAGGTATATCAATTTTATGACTATCAAAGAATCAGCTTTGATTTCATTGACTTAATTTTTTTGTTTTCAGTTTCTCATTTTTATTCAATGTATTTTTTCTTTCATCTGTTTGCTTTAGGCAATGTGTCCATTTCAATTTCTCTTTTATAATATATATTTTTATTGAATAAGTTTTGTTTACATTTGCCTTTTGGGTGTTCTTCCCCCCTCCCCTATTCCACCCTCCTGGTCTCTCCATCTCTTCTTTCACTGCCATTTATTAAGTTTTAGTCCCTTGTATTCTTCCTCTTCTTTCCTGTAGTAATGTCCTTTTGTCTGGTATGGATGTGGTTTCCTGGGACACAGTGGCCCATGCTTAGTTTCCCAAGTGTCATTTTGCTGCTGGCCACCAGTTCACACATGATTGTGTTCTTTTAGTACCTCCTTCTTCTATCTGGTTGACTGTTCAGACCCATTTTCTGTCATATTTTGCTCCTTCTTTGTTTTGTAGTTCTGATTACTGGCACTGGAACCATTTCTCCTGGCCAAAGTTTGTGCACCAATTTTATTGATTGAGATAGGCCCTGGCAGATGGTTGGTCCAGTTGGTCGTGGGGCCACTGTCCATCTCTGTGGCTTTCCTCACCCCCTATGGTGGGAGGGTCCTTTGATCATGCTGAAGGCATCTCTGAACGGGAAATTGCATTCCCATCATTGTAGGTTACAGCGGTCGTATTTCTAAGGTAGTTTGTCTCTATAATCAATCTTAGAGTCCTGGATCCCATGGATCTGACATGTTTGTTGTTCCAGAATACTTATTTGTTTTTCACCTCTCTGTTCATGTGCAACTGCCATTGAATCACTGATTTAGTTGCTTCTGGTGAGGGTTGACTGGATTTGGAGATCAGAGGGACTGACCCCTACCACCCACTACCCCAAACTCCCCCCCAGTCAGCCCCCCACAGCCTTCTGGCGGGGATGGGGAGTAGGGGGAGTGTGGGGGGTGGCTCAGTGCCTAGCAGCATGGCTGAACCAGGAGTATGGGCGGGGCTTACCCCACACACCCCCACCCCCCACACACCCACCCCCGCCTTCCCAGGCCACCTCGTGGTATTGACTGGTGGGGAGTTGGGGGGGCACCCCCAGCCGCTCCTTACTGCCCTGGCAGGCGGCAGGGCCCCCCTACCTTGCATTCCCTGAACCCCGAAAGGAGCACGGCAGGCTGGATGGCGGGGGCGCTCAGCGGCCAGCAGCATGGCTGAGAGGGGTGTATGGGCCCCACTTCAATTTCTTAAGGTAGGTGCTTCAGATCTTTGTATAGTTCTTTTCCAACAGATGTATTTAATGCTACAAATTTCCAGTCTAAGTTTTTTTATTTTTTTTTTTCACTTTTCATTTAGTTCAATATGAGTTAAAATTTCCTTGAAGGCTTACTTTTTGACCCATGGATTATTCAGGCATGCGTTGCTTAATTTTGAAAGATTTGGGTATTTTCCAGAGATCCTAAATTGTGCACATTACAGACATCATAGCGCTCTGGGTCCTGCCTGCTCCACCCCGTTTTCTCCCTTCTCTTTTCTGTCCTTGTGTTTCAGTCGTGGTAAGCGTTATTGATTGATATTAAATGTCACTAACCCTTCCCTGGATGGCGTCAAGTCTGTTGACGAGCCTGTCAAAGGTAACTGTCATGTCTGTTACTGAGATTTTGATTTCTAGCATTTTTTGCTGGACTTTCTTGCTGTTTCTCTCAACAGAAATGACTCATCTGATTTGGCATCCTGTCTGCTTTTTCCACTGGATCCTTTAACATGTTAATCGTAGTAATCTTTATTTCCCTGTCTGACCCATCTAACATGTCTCTGAATCTGGCTCTTAGGATTGCTTTGTCTTTCCAGAGCGTGTTTTTTCCTTACCTATCTTGTATGTCAGGTAAGTTTCCTGTTGAAAGGTAAATATCTTCTGCAGGACCAGAGCTGCTAAGTAGATATCTCTCATGCGCAGAAATGAGGATGCTTTTCCTTCTGCAGGGCCTTCACCGTAGGCGTTTGTCTTAATCAAGTTAGGAGTTGGACTGGGAGTTTGCTGTTGCTATGGTTACCCTGTGCTCCAGAGGCTTCAGATTTCTCCAGTGACTCTCCTCTTGTCTCGTGATTTGGGGCCTTCCCAGGTGATCCCAGAAAGAGCCTGGGTCTTGCAACTCTCCCAGCTGTATCCCATGTCCTCTGTCGGCACGATGGCAGAGGGGCTGACCGGCCTCGTCTATTCTCATGGATTCTCAGGCCTACGGAGCTGGGAACTTGAGTCTCCAGGGCTCCTATCCCTTCCCCAGCATCATTCCGGGCTATAGGCATCCTGGCCTGTGCCGTGGGGGAGCTATATCTTTGTCCAGACTTCCATTCCTACTCAAGGTTTCCACCAGTGCTCTCAGGATACACTTTTGATCACTGTTCTTCTGTAGATGAAGACTCTGTGGGGGAGGAGATGAGAGGTGGGCATGCATTAGGCAGTGGTTGCTGTGAACCCGCACCTCACAGCTGAGCTGACATCCAAGATTCTCCCCTGTGTTCTCGTGAGCACCTGGAGGGAAACCCCACAGGAGGCTGTGCACCTTCCCCGGGCGGGCGACCTCCTGGGACTTGACGCTCTTGTGCGAGCCCTCGCCCAGCCTTCAACCAGCCTTTAAGCTTCTCTGGTTTCATCTCCTCACCAGTTTTGATGGCAGCACCTGTGTCTCCCTGCAGGCCTTTGCCTCCTCTCTCTTAGTTTTAGTTCGTTGTTTGCTGTGATATCCTTTCTCTGATAGGTTCTAACAAACTTGTTAATTTGACGTGTCTCCAGCTTTTATACTAGAGGGGTGAGAGCAGTGCCTTCTATCTCTTAAATCTCTGAGCTTTAACCCCAACCATTGCTTATGTTTTCAAGTTGAAATCTCATCAGCATTAACTTGATTTAGAAAGTTGGAGGGCAGCAGCAATTCCAAAACATCATTCTAGGTAGACTTGGAAATGACAGTGGGTGTCTGTGGCAAAGAGCGCAGATAGATATGGAGGAGGACTGTGCCGGGTCCCCATATAGTTTCTTTATGGTGTATGTTTCTCTTACTCAAACTCGGGGCTGATTCTGCATTTGAGAGAACGCAGGGAGGTGTGTGATAGGACAGAAAGAACAAGAGTTTCCCCAGACTCTCAGAGTTTGATTTCCAGGACCCTGAGCTCATGGTCAGACTTAGGTTTGCCAAGAAAGAAGCAGATGCTCATTTCTATGAGGAAGCCAAGAGGACAGCAGAAGGAAAAGGATCTTTCCCAGAGGGAAAAATAAAGTGGGGGGGTCCTGCTCCAGGGTGGAGACAAAGTGCTCAGAACTGAGCATGATGGAGACCACAGGGCCCCAGGAGCACAAGTGACCTGCCCTCTGCGGCCACAGGCTCCCGTACATCCCCAGAGACCCTGCTGTGCTGGTGTGACTTGGAAGCAACAAAATGCCACCTATTGGAAAGTCCTTAGGTTCCAAGACAAAGGTTTAGTGGAAACCATGGCACAGAAGGCACATCCTTGACTTGACCTGCACACACCCGCATGGGACAGAACGAGCTTGAGGTGGGGGGAGGAGGCCCCAGAGGTTGCATGTTCTTATATGCCTGGAGAGATTGGGGCTCAACTTCAAATTTATTTCCAGCAAATTGAGATTGACTATTGCTCACACACCTTAATTAGTAGATGGAGCATGATGCCTGCTACTCAAGTGTTCCATCCTGGGGGAGCTAGTGATGATTCCCACTTTCTGGAAAATATTTTGGAGTCTGCTGACTCCAGAATGTTTTTCATGTGAGGGGTTCAACATGCCCTCAATTGTACCAACTCTTGCAGGTGTGTGTATTTGGTGGTGGAGGACAGGGGAACAGGGGTGAAAACTCTCCCCAGGCAGACTTCCTGAGTGCTCCCCCCCTCCCCCCTCCCCTGAGAACCACTGTTCTCTCAGCCTGTGAACTCTGCTATCTCTCAATTAGGAAGTCAAAACAAAGACACAGTTTGACTTCTTTAAGCAGGAGGTGTGTGCTTACAAAGGTGCATGGGAAGCCAACATGTTTCTGTGAAAACATACAGCACTTTCTACATCAGTTGAAACAGGACTGTTATTTGCATTACAAACAACTGCAGAAGATGTGCACTTGTTAATCTGTGGCTGGGAGAGAAAAGATGTCCCTGGATTCCCTTTCTGGGAAATGGTTCCTGACTTGGGAAACTGTCCTTCTTCTGACCTGGCCTCCCGCAGAGGCTGTTAGAGGGTCCCCTGAAACACATAAGCATCTGAATGGCCTGTCACCACAAGAACCTTGGGAGAATAGCCCAGTCCTCCCTCTCCCAGCTGGTTCTATCCCAGGCCCTTGCTGGCAGGGATTTGCCAAGGTCACCACAGTGGAGATGTGAGATGTGCTGTGTTCGCGACTGTTTCTTCCCAAGAGGCCTGAGAGGCTGGGAGTTGCAGGGGTGGGGTAGGGGCTGTTTCCAGAGCTTCTGCCCCAGGCAGCCTGGTGGGGTACCCTTTAGACCTGGGCAGCTCCTGGGCTTAGTTTGGGAAGTGCTTCACTGCCACAAAGGGCCACAGCCCCCTGGGATCTTAAGTGGCTGTTTTATGCCTAATTCTCTGATCTAATAAAATCATATTATAGCCCTGCTCTCTCTCCTGGGTGAGAAAAGGCCTGAAGCCAGAAATCTCTTGGAAATGGAAGCAAAAAGCAAGAATTAGGGACTGGAGAGATTTCAGAAAATCTAGGTTAGCGTGTTCCACAGTGAGCAGAGAGAGGAGGCGCCTCTTGGGTGGGATATCCACGGAGCATACACAGTTCTGCTTCTGCACACGAGGCGCTGCAATGCTGCCTGGGAGGGCCCAACGACTGTCCAGAGCGGCTGCAGGGGCCTGCTATTTGCACCTGCTGGTCCAAGAGCCCTCATGGGTAGAAGTGTCCTGCTGAGATGGGAGGGAAGGGCGGTGGAGATTTGGCGCTGGCCACTGGTTGCTGCACTGACATTAGGACCGAAAGCTGAGTGTGGTTCTCAGCCCCACTGCCCACTGTTGCGTGGCCACCAGCTAGTAACAAACACATGTGGCATCCCCAACCCTTCTTCCCCTCCCCAGTGCTCTGTGAGCTGGAGGTCAGGGATGCAGTTTGGAGCTGGAAGAGCCACTGAGGGGTGAGGACTTGTCAGCCTTGCCCTTGGGAAACACTAAAACCCTGGCTGACTCCTCTGTGCCCTTACTCCAAGGTCAGGTACCCCCCCACCCCCCAACACCTCCGGGAAAGGAATGTCTGGAAAGAGAGCACATGGCAGTCTCTTCAGACCCGTAGAGACCAAGAGTCAGGTAATTTGCTTGGAACCCCGAACATATTATGGGACCCTGAATTTCCCAGGCCTCAGATTCACAACAGAAAGTGTGAGCCAGTGTTTGCTTCTCTTGGATTCAAGGTTCTCAGTTCACATGGTGGCAGGAGGTGACAGTAAGAAGGACAGGAAAACATGAAATGATGGGAGCTGTGGCGGCAGCTGGCAGGCCTAGAGGGCGCTCAGTTGGACGGGGATCCCCAGGGCCCACATCACCCCACTCATCTCCCTGCACTCCACAACCAGCTTCTCGCTGCTCCTGACAACAGCTTGTCTGCCGAACACAGCCAGTTTCTCTGTCAGGTGCTATGACTGCTACTCCGGCTTCCTGGTCTCCCTGAGAGTCACACACAAGAGGATCAAACTGGTGCATTTCATCTTCCTGCTGGGCGGTAGGGTTCTTACTCATGGGTGCACTGGGATTGAAAGTGGGTCAAAATGGGGCAAAAGGCTCCAACCAACAAGCCACGGGAAAAAGGGGGCACTTTTTAAAGTGTGACTTTCACAGCTCAGATTCGTACCCACTTGCACATAGCAGCTGGCAATCACATTGCAATTTAAACAATAGGGTTTTGTTTACAAGGAAAATTAATCAGGAAAATGAAAAGTCCTTAATGCCACAAGTGGTCAATTATTTTACCCCAAGAACCATTTAGTCTGAAAGTCCCAAACACATGTCCAAGATGGTGCCCCTTTGCCCCTCCAAATCTGAGGCAGGCACCCTGCAAAGTCCAGTCTTTTCCATCTTCTCTTTGCTTCTTTTTTGTCCAACATTCCCAGCTATGACTTCTCCAAGGCTCTTCAAATCTTTTCAAGAAATGCTGATGCGAAGTCAGCTTTCCAAAGTCATCTTGCCTATCTCTAGGTACCAGCTTTCCAGTCCACCTTGCTGTGGCACCACTCTTTCCACACCAGCTACTCTTTTGCTGGCCATTCTCCCACCATAGCTCCTCGCTACCACCAGCTCACTCTTCCAAGGGGCTTCCTGCTCAACCTGGCCATGTAGGCCTCCTCTATCAATCTGCCATTCCCATCTCTCTCTTGTCTCTCTCTGAGCTTGTCTCTTTTTACATGTTCTTTTCCCACTTGTCATTTTTTCTCCTAGGTCTTTCCTTCAGACCCCACCCACCAGGGCAGTATGGCATCCAATACAATTTTCAACTGTATATCAGGATCCCCAAGGAACATGAACGTTGGGATAGAGTTTTTGATGAAATGATCCCTTCCTGCCTTTATTCTCACATATTCCTTGAAAACTAGCAAGAGTCCTGAAGCCAATGGTGACCTCTGGTGGGATACTAGCCTAGCCTCTTGCATCTAAGATGCTTAGCTCCTCATGCAGGTGGAAGATGTGTAATAAGAGAGATGAATTTTCTTTCTTATTACTTACCACATTATCTCGTATGTAGGTTTAAAAATCATATCTCCAGTTAGATCACTTTTTGCCTCCCAGACAAATATCAGGTGAGTGCCCGTGTGTTAATTTGTTCAAGTAGAAAGACAGCTGCTTGTGACAAATGCTGGTGTGGAAAGATGACACCTGAGTCAGGAGAGGAACTTGAAGGACCTCGCACCTGGACATTCCAATAGCAGGACAGGAATAGAAGCTAAATGACCTCATTTATTATGTCACTTTTCCTGAGTTAGTCCATAAAATGTCATCTTCTTTTTACAGAAAATTCCATTGAAGGCTGATATGACCTTCAAATGAATTCCATCCTGGTTGTTCTATAGGCTGTAGAATTCCTCAGTGACAGAGTGAACAGTGCCTCAGATTAAAACAACAACAAATCAGCAGCGAGATATTCTGCTGTTTTAGTAACAGCTACAAGTACAGGAGATGAGAACAAAGCTCCCTAAATTTAAGATGGCTTTACTGTAAACTACCAATTAAATTATATAATTATGTAATCACATATGAAGATTTGGTTCTCCATTTACTTCTAGTGCCCTGGTTTAAACACAAAGGCTATTTTTAGTTCTTGATTTTCCTCTTTATCAAGCTTGATCAGTGAACAAGAAAGTCTTATCAATCATCTACTTGTTGGGAAGCATGGAGCTTTTGAACCACATAGCTCATTTCAAAATTAGAATGCCCCAACTTCAGGTCCCACGTCAAGACTTTCCAGAGACAGTTGTCACTAGATCTTCAGTCTGACATGTGCTTGGGGTAACAGCAGCTAAGAAATGTTCTTTGAGATGGTGTGGGTGGGAGAACAAAAATAGTTATTTCTATTTTTTAAACAAATAAATCCCAATTCATATTTGCTCGAAAGCTACACAGCCATTTCTCACTTAGATTAAGTGTGCCTCCTAAAATATTTGCAAAACAAAATTATTTTAAAAGCCAAAATGTTTTCTCATTGACACATGCTGAAGATGCATCCTCATGGGGCATCTTTGGTGACAGAAACACATTTTATTACTACTGGTAATCCTAACTAACATGTACTGAGGCCTTACAATCTTCCAGGCATTGTTCTGTGATCTTCACATAATTGTCTCATCTTATTTCCCATAATGACAAAAGACATTGTCCTGATCTCCCAGATAAGGAATCTCAGGAGAAAGGAATTTTAGTCTCCAGCCCCAGGTCTTAGGGAAAAGCTCTTAGAGAATAGACAAACTTGAGATCTGTCCTGAAGCCACCCATTAATCACAGAGCTGTGCTGCTTCCAAACATGCCTAGGATTCTGGAAGGAAGTAGAGATTTCAGTCTGTCAGAAGCTGAGATAAAAATCCAGCGTAACTGGACTGGTAGGGCTGGAGGTCCCAGCCTCACCCTCGGTATGGTCCTAGGGCGCTAGCCTGGACATCCTTGCTCAAGACTGGCTGGTTATGGATGAGTGGGACATGTAAATGGCAGGAGATAGTCACTCATTACAAAGGGCTATTCATGGGCTCCTTCCCTGGGGTATTTACAGCTCTGGTTGTCTCATTAAATGAAAGTGAATAGGCTTCACAAGTGCTGCTGAGGGACAGTTGCAGAAATCAGACAAATGAAGTTTTTGAAATGTTTTATTCACAATGAAGGTGGGTTTGGAGATAGGGGCCTCCTTGTGGCCCCCCTTCTCCCCATGGAAGGCAGATTTTGCAGAACACATCTGGAATCAACAGTTGCCCCTCAAGTTCCCTCCATCCTGCCAGAGTGAGTCTGGGGCTTCAGATCCATCTCTGAGCGGGCAGCCCTGACCCACCATTCCTGATATGTTTGTAAGACCGGAGATGACCAGCACACACCCACCCCAGGTAGGGCCCCCAGAAGAAAGGGTTGTTTTGATGCTCGCCCCTCCAGTATCTCCAGGTAGACTGTGGCCTGCTTGGGGTGCAGATGCCTTTCCTTTCCAGTCAGTATTTCCCTGTTCTTCCAGCAGACACTGGAAGTGCATGGCTGACTTGTGATATTTCTGTGTCTCCTTTCTTGAGAAACTTGTCCCTCCATTTCCTAGTCACTGTCCCTTTTCCAGCCCCACCAAGAGTACATGAGGATGCCACGGTCCTGGTTACTGCAGCACAGATCACAGCAGTCAGTCACGGGGGCAACCACTGCCCACAGCAGAGGAGGGGTCAGAGGGTGGTGTGGTCTATGCCTGCAATGGGTGGGTGGAGCACTATGCGGCTGTGCCTTCAAGGGTGAGTTCTCTCTGTTTGCTACAGTATGGAAGGCCCGGAGGAGCTCATGCTCAGTCAAATAAACTAAAAGGAAAAAGGCAAATATGTCTCTTTTCACATGTCTCTGCAAGATTAAGAAGTAAACAAAACAAGAATAGCCCCTTGGGTTCTGACAGCAGAATAGAAGTTACCAGAGGAGATGAGACAGGTATGGGGGGGTTGGTCTGCATTGGTGGATGGACATTAGACTGTGGGCAGGGATCCTAATGCAGCCTGTGCAGAGGCCAGTTCTCCTGCTGGTCACCTAAAACTTACAAATTGTGTGAAACAGCAGAATTTCAGTAAATTCAAACACTGACAAAGGGCCATCTGGGAGGCTGGGGAGGCTACAGCTGCACCCGCTGCTTTCAGAAGCACAAAGTGCTGAAGACTCCCTCAAATGCTGGCAGATTCCCTCAAGTGCCAGCAACCATGTGCAATGCCCTGAGGAGGGCCCTTGCTTCTTTGGCAATGAGCCAAGGGGGACCCTGATCTCATCGCCTGGACTGAGGGTTCCTGGGGGGCCTGTGTTTCTGTTGGATTTAATTAAAATTTGGCCACACCTTGTGAAGAGGAATCCAGAAGTTCAGCAGCCAGCAGGGGCAGCTGGGGGCACAGCCAGAGTGGCACCCTAACGACATCACTGTCAAGGCAGAAACCGGCTCTTTTCCAGGTCTGAGAGGTAGCTCTAGCCCCTGAAACAAGGAGGCATTGAATGTAGGGGTCTCTCATTCACTCTGTGTCCCTTCACACATCAGAAGTTCAGTTACGGGACAACCTGCCCACCTAGTACCTGCCCACCTAGTACCACTAACTGAAGATCAGCTTGACTTGACTTCATGTGATAAGGGTGGGAGCATACTGACATGTAAGAATATCCACAACCACTCCTCTCCCACAGTTGAAGGGCAAATGTCTCAGTGGTTTGGTATCTCAGAACTTTGGTGTGCAGGTCGAGAAAATGGACAGAAAGAACTGGGAGACAATAACTGGAAGAGAAGTAACTGGATCTATGTAGGAAAAGGCGTAGAACCTCCAGAATAAGGAAGAAAACACCCAGGGGTCGGAAGAGCCAGAAGGGGCGTTGGGGAGAGGGCTTGGGCTGGAGCTCTGGAATGCTGAAGAGAGAAATTTGAGGTGCAACCATGACTGTGGGGTGGAGGATGGGAATACAGAAGGGGGCTCACAACAATTTGCAATGGGCACTTCTGAGTGACTCGCCCGCATCAAGAACAACTTCCATAAGGTCTTCACTACTCTTTAAGACCTCGGAAGGGATTTATCCTTCTCTTGGACAAGTTGGCGAGAGGGCACAGGCTGGGAGGAATGGCGAAGAGGCCCACATTCATCCGGATCGGTCTATTTATATCTCCCTAGAGTGAGTTGCTCTGAAACCACACTTGTCCACATGGTGCAGAGTGATGCCTGCAGGAGCCCCGGATGTGGCTAGAGTCACAGCAGGACAGCAGCACAGGCTACATGGTGGGAACCAGGGTGTCATTCAGGGTGGCACCCTGCAGAAGCTGGAGGACAACGGGACTTTTCTCATCACACTCCAGCAGGGCTTGTGGATAGTCCTCAGTACATTGTCTTCAGGCCTCCATTCTCAAGGAACCCCCTGGACCATGGCTGGCAGGGCAAGAAAGCTTTTGGCTACTGACTTGGGGTCAGGGAGAGCTGCTAAGCCAGGATTTGTAAGCATGGGGCCTCAGGATGAAAGCTGTCCTGCGTGCCCCCTGACCTGGTAAACAACAGACTTGGAAGACACCATTGATGACCCTGTGAGCACTGACACCTGTCCTGCCTTTCCAGATTTCCTCTTCTTCCCGCTGCTCCTGGTACCTATTATTCCTGCCCCAGGGTTCATCAGCTTCCCTTCCTCACCCAGATGTTCATCCTGCATCCTGTGTCCCCCCTCAGGTGACTAATGGGAGGGGGCATGACTAAGGCAGTAGAGCTGCAGGCCTTTGAACCTGAGTTCTGAGCTATCTGGGGGAGGGGGACGTCTCAGCGCTCCAGGCATTCTAGAACCCACAGAGGGAGGCTCGTGCTTGCACAGAAATTGAAACAGAAGAGCTTGCGTAGCAGGGGAAGCAGTTTTGCTTTTCTCCAGACACTTCTCAGAGCTCCTGAGACAGCAACTGGATATATATATAGGAGGATGACGCATGAGCTCTGCATGGAGGTGTGAGCATGATGGCATACAGACCAGCCTGAGCTACAGGCAGCCACCTGGCCCTCACCCAACAGAAATCATTGTAGAGTTGAGAGACAGTCAGGTCCAGGGTTCCCCCCAGCATTCTCAGAGGTGGCCTCCCGCAGCCCTGGTGTGCACACGCCATCTTTCTGAATGGAATAAAAGAAATCCTCCCAGGCTCCTGAAAACACCAGCTAAGTGACGTTTGAAAGTCCTAGAAAATGAGTCTGGGAAACAGAGCAGGTACTTTGCTCATGTGAAAGTCAAACGCGGATTTGGAAGGTTTAGAGGGAGGGAATGTGGGCCAGACTTAGTCCTGCCAATTTTTAATTACCAGCACAATTAGCAGCCTGGCTTAACAACAAACGTTATGTTGTCAAGCTCTGTTTAAGCACCAGTGAATCACAGCCAGTGTCCCAAGCTGAAGAGCTGTGTGATGATCCTATCCCACCCTCCAGAAGCAATACACGGCCCATGTGGTCCTGCCAGACAGCAGCCCCTGGCACCTGCAAATACCTGACACCCTCCTCTCGGCCCTAACTTTTGATCCAGATCATGCCTCTGCCCTCTGGCTGATCAAGGTATAGTAGGTGAACTACATTCAGTCAACATGAGTTACAGCAACATTAACTTCTTGGGATAAAACAAAAGCATAGTCTCTTGTCCTCATCTTATCTGGAATACTCTTACTTGAAATAATCTTAAGCTATTTCATAGAAAGGCACACAACCCCTCAAAGTTGCCAAGTTGCATGTCCTTAGGGACAGAAGTTCTGGGAGACACAGGGTCCAAGACTGTCCATGTGCCTTGGGATGCTCTGGGATGAGCCCCTGGGGGGCATGTGTATGGCTTAATGTTACTTAAATCAGGCCTACCAGACTCAAGTCAAGAATACGCCTCCAAGGCTGGGCATGGTGGCACATGCCTGTAATCCCAGCTACCTAGGAAGCTGAGGCTAGGGATTGCTTGAGTCTGTGGTACCCCGGGCAACATGAGCCTGCCATTCCACAGTCAAAAATAGCGAGACCTAGTCTCAAAAACAAAAACAAACAAAAAAAGAATACGCCTCTGGGGGTGTGAAGTCCCCAAAGAACAAGGGGTCCAAGCAGCAACTACAGAGGACTTCTGTGAGCGAAGGGAGACAGCAGGCATTTCTGGACCACCAGCCTCTACCTCTGGGGTTGAGTCAGAGGAGCAGGAAGCATAAGCTGGGGTCAGCCCTGCTCGGCTCCCTCTGCGTCTGCAGCCTTTGGATTCTGGGTCAGGCAGACAGGGCTGATTCTTCTGCAGAGCCAAACTAAAGGCCGCCATGGCAGAAAGAACCCCAGAGTCCTCAAGACTGCTCCCTGCCTGAAGCCATAGATGCAGCTACATGCAAAGTTGCCGCAGGTTCACTAAGCTCTTCCCTCAAATATTGCCTCATTTGATGCCCGTTTGCTGGGAATGGCATTGCTCTCCCTGCACAACATCTGCAAGGATGGTGGGAAGGGGTGTGGTCTTTCCTCCACCTTTCCCTGCTGACATCTTCAGGTGGACAAATCATATTTTCATGGGGTCCTTACCAGCTGGCTTCCAGCTTGATGAGGGTGAGGGAGGTCCCGGCAGTAGATCAGAGGTGAGGGAAGGGTGAAGTTGGGCTATTTCCACCTCTCTGCTTTCTCCCTGCCTCTTGGGGACTTCTGACTTGTCACATCTACTCTGGGGTGGCTCCCACCAGGTGGCCCCATCATCACTCTGTATCCTCCAGGGAGCCTAGGCTCTCCTCCTAGGCTCTCTGGCTCCTGCTCATCTCTGCCTCCCCAGCTCCAGTTGGCTCCTTGGTGCTTCCAACCTTTTCATAGCTAGTTTCCCTCCAGTGAAGTTCCTGCGTGGGCTGTTTGCTTGTCCCAACGCTGTCTTATTCAGAGTGTTATATATATAAACATATTGTAATTATGCTCGATGATGAAGTGACTCTGCCAGACACACAGGAGCAGGGACATCCTGGGAAACTTGAAGAAGGACTCAAAGGGGAGAAGAGGTGAGGAATCTCTGTGAAGTCTTTGTTAAACGCTCAGCGGCCCTCACCACGGTGTTGAGGTGTGTGTAGTGGGAAGTGCGTAACCTGCCCGGTACTCTTCCACCATCCTACCTGTGCGTCTCTGGCTTTGCAGCAGGGAAGCTCCGCTCCAGCTGGGCTCTGTCGACTGGCACCCATGACTCACGAGCTCGCAACGGCAGACTCAGTGCACCCACCTCTTTCCCCTCCAGCACCTCTGCCCCTATCTCCCCATCCCAGCTGGTGGCTCCTCATCCTTTGCCCCCAGCTCACAGTCTGAAACCCCCATACTCTGTTCCCATGATAGTCCTTGAGCAAGTTATGGATGCAGTCCATACCTTGATGCTCTTGTGCTTGTTTATATTTGTCAGAGACTGTGGCTTTATTTACACATGCACTCCTACTTGGCCAATGGGATACTGAGTTCTCTCCAGCTGTGAGGCACATTGCTGAGGCACATTGCTGTGTATTCTGACCCTTTCCACAGCCACTCTGGCGATGAACTGCTGCCTAAACAAACCCACTTCCCCTGGAGGCTGGGCTATATCGCCTGTCAGGTCCATGCTGTCTGTGGGAGCAGCGGCAGCCTGGACATCCTCAGATGTGTTCTCTTTCTGACAGACCTTCCCCTGTAGAGTGTAGTCTCCTGGCAGGAGATTTGCTCATCATTATTTTTATTTCTCTCTGGGCCTTGTGTGCCTCAACTCCATTTGCAATGCAGCTGCTGCCCCCACTCCGCCAGCCTGAACCTCCTAAAGGAGATTCTTGCTGATGGCATCTGTGGCAGAGACGAGCTCATGCCTGAAGAGATCAATTATTTATGGTGAATGGCGCCCTAATGGACTGTGTGATCAATAATGCTTAGAATAGTACAGCCGTGGACAAATCACCAATGGGCTGAGACGCCTATCTACATCATGGACCCCCCGGATGGCAAGGGGGTACTCATGACATCAGCCTCACAAGGGTGCTGGAACAGGAAGGAAGTGTAGCTTGCTCTGTCTGTTTTTAATTTAAAGGGACAAATCACTTTTTATTCATGGGGGAAATAGTCCCCAAATGCCCTGACGTTATCACTCATGAAAGCCCACGCTGATGGTGCTAATTTAGCCAAAAACTCCCCCATGTTCTTGAGTTTTCCCAGAAGCTCTGCAGAGAGAAAGCTGAACCGGTCCCTGTGAGTTGGTATTTGTCCTGCCTGCAACTAATAGAGATGTGGGTCCCCCCCTGTCTGGGGACCAGTTGCTTACCACCACACTCAGATCCAGGTCCCAGGCAGTACCCAGCACCCCCACTGGCCCCTGTGTTCACTGATGACCCCTTGATAGACTTTACCAAGATGCCTCTTTCTTGATCAGTATGCCTCCAGAGACCCCCACTGCAGTGTCCAAGTGAAATTTCAAACTCAGCATGTCCAGAGCCAGTGGCATTGTCTTCATATTTCTCCAACACCACCTACCCCCACCCCCAAATCCCTGTTTCCCTCTCTGTCTACTGCCCTGTCAGGGGCACTGCTGCTGTGTTTTGCATTCTGGAGTATCTTGCCCTTCTTTATATGGCAGTAAGTAGCCCCCCAAGAGCCTCCTATGAAGTCTGCATCCCACAGTGCTTAGGTTTTTCCCATAGCTCTCCTGCATGCTCGCTGGTGCTGATTTCTTTCCATGTTGTCTCACATACCGCAGAATCTCAGTATGTGAGGTGTACACCTCCTCCTCTTCTCCAAGTGCCCCAGAGAGATCAGTGCCACCCAACGGCTGGGTGAAGAAATGAAGGAACAGCTCTGTCAGTGGGGCAGGGTGTGTGTGTGTGTGTGTGTGTGTGTGTGTGTGGGGTGTGTGTGTGTGTGTGTGTGTGTGTGTGTGCAGGGGCAGGGGTGGTGCAGGCAGTGTCTCTTTTCTCTGTTAGTTTGATCCTGAAAGTGTAGGATAGGGAAGGAAAGGAGGGACTTGAGGTGCAACAGAGTGATTCTAGAAAGAGGTCACCAAACTGTTTTTGCTAGACAGCCCAGGCCCCTTGCAGGGTCTCTCATGGGAATTCCCCAAAGACAGTGATTGTGGTTGTGGTTTTCCCATTTCTCCAGAGAATGGGGACTGTCCTATAGAAGTGAATGTGGAATCTGGACTCCTCTGGGCTGCTGGGCTTTGTCCACTTTATAGAACCACCCTGGGTGCCAGAAAGCAGCAAGGAAAAGAAGCAGGTCACCATCCACCACAGGCACAGACTGGATCTGAGGGTCCCCATATGCCACTGTCTATGGCTCCTCTCATCACTCACGGGCACCAAGCACCAAGCAAGATTGGTGGCAGGACCACAGGGTCTAAGGTCTTCCTTCCACACACTCACAGGCTGTGATAGTCCTCTTGCTGGAGTATCTTGTAGACAGGTATGTAGGGAAAACAAAGACCAAACCTCTTTTGCATAAAATGTGTAAGAGTGCCAGTGAGTCACGGGGCACTGGGTAAACAGCGGTACCTGCTGAGAAGCACTTTGGGCATCACTCTGGAGGAGACTCTTGGCAGAATCTCTAAAGAAAACTTCCTTTGAGCTCTAGAGAGGGGCAGTCACAGCTTTGCAGGCTGTCCTGGGTCTGAGTCTCAGGGCCACGTTATGCTAACTTCCAACAAGCGCGGCAAAATCTCCTGTTATGAGGCATAGGAGGGCTCAATTGTGGTAGTGAGAACCTTCATTTTGTATTTTCTCACTTGGGTGCAATTAAGTTTTCAAACATGAAATTGAGCTAATGTCATCTTTGAGCATTTCATTTACTTTTCCTCCTCATATTGGAAGCCACCCTGAATACATTTGTCTGCGTGATTGCAGTCAAATAAGGACACGTTTAAATATTCAGCTGGGTAACTATGTCTACAATCTACCTTCATTGCTGGCTCCCAGCACTACACAGGGAACACCTACCTCAATAGCATCTCTTGAAATTCACTTTGGTCTCTTGTGAATGACATAAGCATTATTTAGCTGATTTATTTCCCTGCCTAATCTTAGCAAATCACCTGATTATCGCTGAGACTGATATCCATGCTGGAGATACTGTTCAGAATGACTTAGGGACTAGAAATAGTATCTGGCTTATTTTTAGTGCTTTTGATCTAAGGATTTTACATATGAATGGGGGGAATGAAGACCTTGGGATAGTCAAGTAACTCTACGTAGCTTGCAGTAGTTCATTGGTTTTAGTGCCTTCCCCAAAATCAAATCCATAATTCTTGACAGCTCCTTCAATTCCTTCAATGCTTCAGAGACAAGAATCTCAAAGGACTACGTTTTCTCCATACCATTTGATGGCAAGTTGGAAACAACCTTTCTTGAATAATTTATCTCCTGATCTACCTGATGTAGCTTATCTACCTGACGTATGTCTATATAGTTTATAGATGATATAGTTATATATGTAATATAGTTTAATATATAAATAAATATAGTTTATTGCTATCTAGTTTCTACCTAATAGTTTATACATGATGTAGTTCTCCCACAGTGGATCATTGATGAGGGCATGAGAGAATGAAAGAAAAAAAATGACTAAGGAGCCCTTTTGATATCGGGTCAAAATAGAGCAGAAGCCTCCAACCAGCAAGCCACAAGAAAAAAAGTGGCACTTTTAAAATGTGGTTTTGCTGCCCAGATGCTTACCACCCGTGCAAAGCAGTTGCTAAAGTCACATTGCAATTTAAACAGGATTTTATTAACAAGGAAAATTAACCAGGAAAACAGAAAGTCAAACAAAAAGTCCTTAATCATACAAGTGGCCAGTTATCTTATCCCAGTCACCTTTTTAGTCCCAAAGGTCCACCAAAGACATGTCCAAGATGGTGCCCCTTTGCCCCTCTAAACCTGAGGCAGGCACTTTGTAAAATCCAGTCTTTCTTTTCCATCTTCTGTTTGCTTCTTCTCTCTGCAGTGTTCTGAACTGCTCTGCTTCTCCAAAGTTCTTCAAATTTTTCCAAAAAATGCTGATGCAAAAATCAGCTTTCTGAATCCCTGACTTTCTCCAGGTACCAGCTTTACACACCATCTTGCTGCAGTGCCATGCTCTCCACACTAGTTACTCTTCTGTTGGCCACTCTCCCACCATGGCTTCTTGCTACCACCACCAACTCACTCTTTCAGGGGTTTTTACTTGATCTGGTCATGTGGGCTGCGTCTATCAGCCCACCACTCTAATGGCTCTCTCACCTCTCTTTGGCTCTCTTTTTTATCCACCCTTTTCATGCTTCTCATTTTCTCTCATGGGTCTTTCTCTCAGACCCCCACCCACCAAGACAGCATGGCACCCAAAGCCATTTTCAACTACCATCACTACCAGAGGCCCTGGATACTCATTCAGTCAAGTCACCCTGAATCATTTTGACCTTCTATGGTCAGGAGGGGTTAGGATGCTGTTTCAGACTCTTGGAATCTAACAAAAGCTGCTGATCAAACCATTACTTGCAAAATCAAAAACGTATTCCATGTGTTTTCCAATGAAACTTCAGAAACACAAGTCCTCACAATGGGGTGATGATGTAACTCCATGGCAGGCTGACAGTGCATGAGAAATATGCCCTGTGCCTATCTTCCTGTTCAACCAGGACATTTGATTTTCTAAGGATGGCAGGGGTAGGCAAGGATACCACCAAGAAAGTTAGCCCAACTTCACCCCTGAATGAAGGGGTGTAGGTAACAGAGTTTGGGGAGACAACCAGTTTGAGTCTTGTGAAGCCAACATTCAACACAATTGCCATCACTGAGCAAAGCTATTAGATCTACCCCCTTTGACAAATAAATGGGCAGTGAGACCACATGTGGCAGGGGGGAGGTACTGGGTTAAGTATCTGTGAAAGCTGTGAGTAGAGAAGTATCAGAAAGAAAATATTTTCAAATTTCATGTCTCTACCCCCAACTCCAGAGACTCACTGAAGATGGATGATTTGTAAATTGAAAGACTCAAGGAAGGAAAGCCCAACTGCTTACCATTTTAGAACTTACTAGAAATGAAAGTGAAAGGACAAGAGAATCCCCCCCTTAGGTACATTCACCCTTGTTGGGAGCCACGGGTGGGAAAAGAACAGACGGAAATGATTGAGAAGATCCAAGACAGACAAACTTGAGTCATAGGATCAAGACTTGGTGAACACAAACCAAGCCATTTATTGAGTTTTGGGTCCTTTCATATACCTTGGTAAAGGAGTGATTCCAATGTAGTAATAAGGAAGGGAAAACCCAGGACCCCTTTAGTAGGTAGCACTATGGGGTAGGAGGATTCTTTACCTAATAGGAAAAACATCTATGGGGGTAAACACCTTTGTCTTTCAGGGACATGTCTTCAGTGGGACATTTCTAGGAGGTTAGGTGGCTGTTGTCACAGATGAAAGACTTGCCAGTAACCATCTCTAGTATGCCATAGATGGAGGAGAAAGATAAAATTGTTTCTTTATCTAAGGCATAGC
The DNA here is from genome assembly GCA_004024945.1 of Uropsilus gracilis. Lineage (NCBI taxonomy): Eukaryota > Metazoa > Chordata > Mammalia > Eulipotyphla > Talpidae > Uropsilus > Uropsilus gracilis. The sequence goes on from PVHY01021653.1 coordinate 22,937, forward strand.
TCTTATTTATTATCAGTGCCCCCCCCACACACTTGTCCTGCATTTTCAGCTGTGCCCCATCCGAGCCCCCCCAAGTGGGTCTAATATTTCTGCATCCTCCATTCTCACCCTTGGCTGGCATCTGCCTCTCCCTGGACCACCACCTAAATACACTAGCTGCTTTTTGTCCACTCAGCTCCTTGTGGTCAATGTCCCTTTGTCAGGTCCCAGTTTTTGAGGTGTGGATGACATCAGAGGTGGTCACCTTCCTAAGACTCAGCCCTTTGGACTTAAACCAGGGTACCACCACCACAATGTCGACTCCAGCCCTCGGTCCTCAGCTGGTGGATCATTCCAGAAATAGGCTGCCTTGCCCTTACACACAGTGCACTTGTGGACAGAAAATGCCATATTTCATCTGGTAACACCATGTTAGTCCATTTTCTTTTTTTTTTTTTTCTTTATTCAGTCATCTCCTACTGCACACTTAGATTGTTTCTATAAGTTGACTATTATTAATAATGCTGCAATCAACATAATGGTGGATATATTTTTCAAATAAATGCTTTTAGTGGGCACTTTTAATATCTTTAGAATTGTGTGAACCACCAATGCACAATTTTGTATATCATCTCTTCAAAGATATCTTCCACTTTTTTTTT
>PVHY01021654.1:0-15121 GCA_004024945.1 Uropsilus gracilis
TTTTTTTTTTTTTTTTTTTTTTTTTTTTTTTTTTTTTTTTTTTTTTTTTTTTTGGTTTCGGTACTGCAGAGACTTTGCTCCACTGTGCTCTGGCTTGTATCATTTCTGTAGAAATTCTTAATTTTCTTCCTATGTGAGTAGCGTATCTTTTATATCTGACTGCTTTACAAGATTTCTTTTTAGCACTGGTGTGAAGCAGTTTTATTTATTTATTTGTTTGTTTGTTTTTTGAGGCTAGGTCTCCCTATTTTTGCCGGTGGAACCACAGGCTCTCATTGCCCAGGGTACCACAGACTCAAGCAGTCCCCAGTCTCAGATTCCCAGGTAGCTGGGATTACAGGCACGCACCACCACACCCAGCTATTTTTTTGGAACTAGGTCTCACTAAGGACCCCAGGTGGGACTTGAACCTCGATCCCTAGCCCCTGCCGCTTCATAGGCTGAAGCTTACAGGCATGAGCCACCGTGCCCGGCTGAAGCAGTTTTATTGAGATATGCCTTGGTAACATTTTATTCTCATTTCTTGAACTTGGGGGTTGTTGAACTTCTTGGATCTTTGGGTTTATACTTTTATCAAGTTTGAAAAGTTTTGATCATTATTTTTCCAAATATTTTATTCATTGGCGACTCAACTGCATAGTTTTAGACTCTTAGAAGTTATCCCATCGTGCAATAATGTTTTACCTGTTTTTTAAGATCAATTTTCTCCTTGTGTTTCATTTTAGACAGCTTTTAATGCTCTCTGCACTAGTCCACATTCTTCTGTGGTGTGATCTGCTATTAATTCCATCCAGTGCAGTTTTCAGCTCAAACATTATGGTTTTCATCCCTAGAATTTCAAATAGGGTCTTTTTAAATACATATCTTTGATGTTTCTACTTAATAGGCTCAATCTTTCCTCTATCTTCGTGAATATAACTATTTTAATGTCTATGCCTACTAAGCCTGTCATTGGTACGATTTCCAAATCAGTTTTAATTGATCTTCATACTTATTATGGATTTTCCTGCTTCTCTGCATTCCTGAGAACTTTTCACCACACACAAAATATTGTGAATATTTTGATTATGATTATTATTATTTTGGGATGTTGGATATTTTGTCTTTTTTTTTTTTAACATTTCAAATACTCTTGTGCTTTGTTATGGGACATGGTTAAGTTACTTGAAATCAGCTTGATTATTTTCAGTCTTGCTTTGAAACCTTGTTAGGTGAGACAGTAGCATTTAATTTAGAACTAAGTTTTCTCAACTATGAAGCAAAAACGTTTCTGAGCCCCCTACCCAATGCCCTGTGGAAGATGAGACTTTCTAATCTACTTCATGAGAAAAGGAACTCTTCTGACCCTTGTGGGCTTCAGGAACTGTTCCCCCTCATCTGTGGGGTGGTTCTTTCCCTGGTCTACCCTCATTTCCTCATAACTTGCTGATCAGCATTTAACTAAGGACTCCAGCTAGCTCTCCAATCTCTCCGGTTCTCTCTTCCTGCACTTCTCCTCTTTGATATTCTGCTTTGCAAACTCCAGGCCCCTTGATCTCTCTGCTCTCAGCTTCTTCTCCCCACTCAGGGAATCCAGACCCTGGCCACAGTTTAGAAACTCTCCTGGGGCAAGCTGGGCCCTGTCATAATGCTATGATGAACAATCTAGTTTCTCACCTCTCGGGAATCATCATGGTCTTTTGTTGCCTGGTAGTGAATATCCTGAAAGTGATTTTTTTTCACATTTCTTGACATTTTAGTGATTTATGGCAGGAGGGTTAATCTGATACCCATTATAATTTTTGGTGATTCGCAGGAGTCTGTGGTCAATCCTATTGTGTTGCAACCATCCCAATCTGGGTAGGTTCATCATTGGGTCTAGCAGCTTAAGAATGTCAGTCGGCCGGGCATGGTGGCGCATGCCTGTAAGCGACAGCCTAGGAAGCCAAGACCTGGGTCAGGGATCGCAGTTCGAGTCCCGCCAGGGGTGCGTAGCGAGACCTAGTTCCAAAAAAATATAGCTGGATTGGTGGCGTGCCCTGTAATCCCAGCTACCTGGGAAGCTGAGGCTGGGGATTGCTTGAGTCTGTGGTACCCTGGGCAACGAGAGCCTGGCCAAAAAAAAAAAAAAATAGAATGTCAGAGTCCTTGGAATTATCTTTACAGGATTTTTAATAATGAGCAGGGGAAAAAACAGGCAGCAAAGAAACAACCACTTGAGTTTCTCGAGGTCTCAAAGTCCTCCTCAAACTCTTACTCTCCTCCCCTCCCCCCAGGGTGAAGCTGCCCTTTTATCCCCGCCTCCTAGGCCCAGGTGTGCCCACTCATGCATGCCCACAGCCCCTGGGCCAGGCCTATACAATCAGGAGGAGTGTGCAATATCACAGGTGCTGGTCATAGAGGCTAGTGGCGAAAGAGCAAAAATCCTGAAAACTCACTTTTCCTCACCTATACATTTTATTTAATGCATTAAAAAAGTGGGGGAGGGCTCTGAGAAGGTGTCTGTACTCTCCACCAAAAGGCCAGAGCAGCTGGGCCAGGATGGCATATTCAACACTGGAGAGTGCCAAATAGGTTCACAACTGCTACTCAGACTTTAGGGGTTAGTTAATATTTTTGACACCGCTCCCCATCTTTCAGGGGCACAGATTTTCCCTGGAACAGATGTGACAAGGCCCCTCTGCTTCTTTGAGGCCCTCAGACATGGCAATCCAAGCATGGATGAGAACTGAGAGTGGCCTTTGGGAGGGCTGGGCTCCAGGAACCCCCAGAGTACATGCAGGAGGAACTAGGTTTCCCCTCTGCACCATTTCACCCGGTTTGTGGGTCTCTGCTGCTTCTTGCACAGAGTTGTCCATCTCCCGCGTGCTGTGGGCAAATGCGCCGTGGAGTATTCATTTCACAGCAGAATTCATGATTAAACTTTCTCTTTACTTTCTCCATGCCCCTCCTGGAAATCCATCCTCTCCCATTCCGGACTGCCCCACTTCCTCCTCCTCCATAATTAGGGCTTAAGCTTCCTGAACCTGAACGCCTTTTGCCTGGTGAAGGAACCTAGGGCGCCGGAGCTGAGCACGTTTCGTTAATCCTGGTGCAAAGTCAGAACAGGTTGGAGGTCTTTCTGACTGACAAAGGCGCTGGAGGCGGCCTGGCTCCCACCTGGAAACTATTCATTAGCTCTGTATTTTGCCCTGTATTCCGAGTCTCCCCTAATTCCCTTTGGAAGACTAGAACTACCTGGGCTGCTGGGGAGACCAGTGAAATGAACTCATTAGCATTTGTAAGCAGGTCTGGGGGAGCAAGGTGGGAGGTATTCATTCTGTGGAGATTAACACTGCTGAGGCCCCCAAGGTTGAGCTAAGCGGCTGCTTCAGGATCAAGCTCAGAAGCATCTTCTCTGAACCTCCCCCTGCCTGGGCATAGTGGTCCTACCCCAAGGGTTACAGCATATTATAGCCCAGCAGCTCCACAACTCAGTCCTCTTCCATATACTTTCTTTCTTTTTGTTTTTTCTGAGACTAGGTCTCCCTCGCTATTTTGGCTCGTGGAACCACAGGCTCCCATTGCCCGTCGTACCACAGACTCAAGCAATCCCCAGCCTCAGCTTCCCAGGTAGCTAGGATTACAGGCGTGTGCCACCATGCCCAGCTATTTTTTTGGAACTAGGTCTCGCTACGTTGCCTGGAGCAGGACTAGAACCAGGAACCCCCCCCCCCGCCCCGTCCCCACTGCGGCTTCCTAGGCTGCCATTTATAGGCACGCACCACCGTGCACGACCCCATACACTTTCTTGTTCGATAAATTTATGAATTGCTGTGTCCCATACCCCTGACTAGGCACTAAGGATGGGCAAATGTGTGGGTGTACATATGTGCGTGTATGCATGCCTACCTGGATATAACTATTTGCATGTATTTAGAGAGAGCTATAGAACATATAATGGTTATAAGAATCAGATATCACACACATGTCGGGAACTGACCTGATCAGGGAGCTCAGGGAAGGCTTGCTTGGAGAAATGATGACTCCACGGAGATAAGAGGATTGAGTAGGCTTTAACGAGGGCAAGTGGGGAAAAGAAGTTGCAAGTAGAGGAAATGGAATATGCAAAGGCGCTGTGACCTGAGGAAGTGTATGCAGGCAGTCAGGGTACAAGGACCATAAGAACTATAGCAGCTGAGACAATCGGAACAAAAACACCAGCGCTGGCCAGAAGCAGGTTTATTGGTAACCGGTACTGACTCAGTGGATTCATACCCAAAGGCTGAGAACCCCTAACAGGGAGTTAAGGGCTTTTATACACTTTACGCGTGCTGGTGTTCCAGGTGGGCTGTCACTGGTGCTAGTACCAATGGCCTGATGTGGCAAAGATAGAATGAGGAAGATTCAAGGAGAAACTGGGCTGCAGACCAGTAAACTGAGTCACTAAGTCAGGGGGTGTTTATCTAGATCCCTAGGCTGTATTGCTTAGGGCTTGCTTCAACAAACTTCAGTTTATTGTGCTTTGCCTGATTATCATACTTCAGAAGCCGTGGCGTCTGTCAGGATACTCTACCTGTTTGTACACCGTGACCCTGAGACTCATCCATTAAAAGTTGGGTCTGTTTCCTCTCCTTGAGTTTTGGTGCATCAGCGGTTGCCACCGGACTTGCAAGACAGTCTGAAAATCTTCCACCTGGTCACCTTGGATCTCGCCCCCAAGCTGGAGGGAACCCATGCAGCTACCTGGAGTTGTCCCAGTTGAAGACCCAGCAGCCAAGGACAGCTGCTGCCAAGTGGGGCAGAGATGTGCTACCCCCCAGCAGCCCTGCCTAGCTGCATATATATGAGCAAACTATTGCCAACATTTTAACATTTTAAGTCACTAAGCAGGGGGCGGGGGGGGGAGGGGGAGGGGCATCGTATTCTGTAGTGTAGAGAACAGTGTCTATGAAGAATTGTGAGAAGGGAGTTGGAGTGGAGGCTGGAATTTGGCCAAATGTGTTGTCCGGGACACACCTACACTACCGTTCTTAGGGTCCTTGGCTGGATCAGATGAGGCCTCAGTGGCTGAATTAGGAATTTTGGTCTCTAATTTTGGTCTCTAGTCTATGAACACTGGAGATCAAGGTAAAGGGCCCAGGGAAGTGATTTCTACCACTTCAGCGTAGAGGCTCCCAGGAGACTTTCAATAGCTGCTGTTCATAGATTTCAGCCTCTTTCCAAGGAGAAAATAGAACCAAAAACTACATTTCCTGCTCTTCGACGTATCTCTTCTATGAAGGTGGTGATAATTTTTCCCATACACAGATTCATCTCGACCGACATACTAATCCTAGGTTTGGACAAATGCAGAACAGTTAGAAGATGGCTGAAAGTGAAGTTCACATGAAAATCTGGTCCCTTTGCCTTTTCAAGCTTTCCTTTCTGGGAACTTGGCTCTGATCCAACATCTCAGATACTTTGGATTTAGATTTCTTTTATTTATTATTTATTTATTTTGAGACTAGATCTCACTATTTTTGCCCGTGGAACCGCAGGCTCACATTGCCCAGGGTACCATAGACTCAAGCAATCCCCAGTCTCAGCTTCCCAGGTAGCTGGGGTTACAGGCGTGTGTCACAACTATTTTTTGGGACTAGGTCTTGCTACGTTGCCACGAGTGGGACTTGAACCATGATCCCCAGCCCCAGTCGCTTCATAGGCTGCCGCTTACAGGCACGCTACCGTGCCAGGTTCGTGGATTTAGATTTCTGCCTCAATCTCTGTGTCCTCTTCCCTTCTCCATTCCCTATCACCCAATCACCAAGAGAATGACTTCCAACGCCAACCGTCAACTTGACCATGCTCCACACCATGACCACATGGTGATACACAGAGTGAAGAGTGTGTGAATGTCCAATGGGCCGACTGTGGAAGGACCCTGGGTGTCTGCTCAAGGCTACTCTTTCCTATCTAGCTGGTTAATAGCATCCTAATTTTGTTAACCTTCTTTAAGTGATCACAGCCTTTCAGGAAGGTTGGACTTTTCTCCAGCCCCAGGGCTTTGAAGCTTGATTGACCTAAGCCAGTCATAAAGGTCATGTGCTTCTAGCCAAATGAATGGCTTGGAGTTGGACCAAAGAAATAGGAGAAGTCTGCTGGGGAGTTTCTCAGAAAGTCTTCTTTAGTTGTAGAGGGAAATACAAGAGCCTACTCCTACCATTTCCATGGATAGCTTCATGAACATTCTCCTTTTCCTAAGTCTCTCAGCTCTGTAGTAACTAAAGGGGCATCTCACTATAGAGGCAATGCTAACAGGCTGAGGACAAAATGAAAAGAGGAAAATAACTTGGCACCTTCATAATTTTTGTGCAACTAAATGACCAACCACAGAATCATCCTTACTCTAGTCTGCTTGTTAAAGAAGAATAAATTATCTTATTGTTTAAGGCACTTTATATAAATTTTCTATTGCTTGTGACTAAAACTTCCCAATACACATCCCCCTTGTGACATCTCAGATCATATACTTAGATTATTCTTCCATCTATAAGTAGAAGAGACTTTTAATACTGTGTGTCAGACTTGTGTGCTGAATGCTTCCAATTTGTCACTTTAATGTTTTTCCCAAAAAGAGGTGAAGTTGTTCTTTGATAGTCTTTCTGCTTTTACTTAGTCCACATAGTTTCATAATGAATGAACTCAAAAGTAATTCATGAAACTATAGGCACAAAGAATCATCTAATTTTCTCTTAAATAAAATGATTCACTGTAAAAAAGGTAGGATTTGGATTTTCGGTTGCAAATACTTCAGCCAAATGAGTCAAGTAATGACTTAGTCATAAAAAGTTGAGCAGTTTTCTCCTTGTTCACTGGGACCACATAAGACATTCAAATGCCTAAAACCACCGCAATGAAATTCTGGAATAAGTGCTCAGGCTGATGGTGCCTGTTGAACTCAGCCTTGCCCAGCTTCCAGACATGTGAGTGATGCCATCAAGATCCAGTTGAATACCACTAAGTGACCTCCACTGATGTCACATGGACAGAAGAATCACCCAGCCAGACCCTGCCTAGAGTTGTGAAATGTAATAACTGGCTATTGTTTTAAGCCACTGAACTTTCGAGATACTTTATTACACAGTAGTAGATAAGTAGCGTAGGTGACTTTTATGACGTCTACAATTTAGATAGAAATAAATAAACCTAAGCTCAGGACAGTAAGTAAACAGGTGGGATTCAATCACAGTTTGGCTAATGCTAAAGCTTCAATTCTTCCCTCTCTACTATTTGCCTAGGTCTGTCCTCTATTTCTGGCCTTCTTTTTAGCTGAACTCAGGCTCATATCAGACTTCATCCTCTGGACTTACGGTCTCTCCAGACTTCTTTCTACACTATTGAATTTTCCAACTGAGATCATCCACTTAGTCCTTCTTTACCTGTTCATTCAGTGGCCTGGCCATTGCTACCTGCTCCCGGGTACTCCTATAGCATCCTGAATTATTTGATTATCTCCCAGGATCCAACCCTGGATATAATTGCTAGATATAATTGCTGGGCTCTTCATTTCAGTCACAAAGTCTGCTCAGTTCTGGAAACTTGAACAGGTACTTAGGATGTAAACATAGCATTCTACCTCAGGCAGAATGGACCACATTTGATTTATTATGAGGGACACATGTGCTGAGCAGCCTAGGAAGCCACGGCAGGAACCGGGGATTGTTGTTTGATTCCCACTCGGGGCAACTTAGCGAGACCTGGTTCCAAAAAAATAGCTGGGCATGGTGGCACGCCCTGTAATCCAGCTTCCTGGGAAGCTGAGGCTGGGGATTGCTGGAATCCATGGTACGCTGGGCAACATAAGCCTGCAGTTCCACAGATAAAAATAGCGAGACCTAGTGTCAAAAAAAAGAGGGACACATGTAGAACATCTAGGTGAACATGTGTGCTTTTAGAGTAAGAAATTCATTCCAGAGTTGTGCTATGTCCCACAACTCCCTAAAGATTCATCAATTGTCCAGGATTTTATTTTATTTTATTTTTAAATATATGGAGGCATTTCTTACCTTTGTTCCCAACCTGGTTCACTGGATGTGGCTTTGAAACCCAAAGCTCTTCCTTCATTTCTGGAGAATCAGAATTCACCACCCGAAAATTTGAACAGACGCAGGGTCAGTAGTCAGGGTAGCCTCTGCTGTCTTCTTGGTTCTCATAGGTTTTGTTCACACAAGGATCCAGTTGGTTTTTGGGCAGCTTCCTGTGGTCAAGGAGTTGCAAGCTCATCCATTCTTTGTGTCCTCCTTCACCAGTGTGTGAAGATTCTCAGCCCACAGAAATCTAATCAGACCAGAGGGACCATCTATGCCTTGTAGAAAGCTCCCAGATCACCTGACACAGAGTATGAGCCACATGGGATATTTAAAGCAGAAGGAAGCACATTTAATTTCATAATTCCCGTGGACCAAAGGATCAGAGAAAGCAGATTACCAGCTCTAGTGCCCTCTAGTTGCTTGAGTTTAACAAGCTCCCTAACTTCTCTGAATCTCAGTTTTCCTATCTGTAAAATAGGGTAATGTATCTACTTCACGCTGTAGTGAGGATGCAATGAAATCATACATGTAAATCACAAAGCATAGTGCTTACCACATACCAAAGGTTCAACAAACAGGATCTCTTAACAATATCATCATCAAGGTCGGGCATGGTGGCGCATGCTTGTAAGCGGCAGCCTAGGAAGCTGTGGCCGGGGCCAGGGATCGCAGTTTGAGTCCCGCCCAGGACACATAGTGAGACCTAGTTCCAGAAAAATATAGCGGGCTTGGTGGCGCATGCCTGTAATCCCAGCTACCTGGAAAGCTGAGGCTGGGGATTGCTTGAGTCTGTGGTACCCCCAGGCAACATGAGCCTGCGGTTCCACGGGCAAAAATAGCAAGACGTACTCTCAAAAAAAAAAAAAAATCATCATCATCACATCTTTTTAAAAATCTTAGTGTCTTAAACATCTTGCATCTTGTGTGAATGAAAGGGTTAACATTCCGGAAGGTAACTTTCAGTTCCTGGTAGAATACACCTCTAAGAGCTGGATCAAATGACCCCTGAGTTTCCCCTTCCAAGTCAGTGGTTAGGGGCTCTGACTGCCCTCACCTGCCCCAGAAAGGGCTGGGAGCCCATTCAAGGAGGAACCAGGTGGAACTGGATTTTCTTCCTCTGTTGCTTTAGCATGGTTTGTCTTATAGCCTTTTGTTCTCCCAAACAAAGCAAGAGGAAAACTTTCCCAACTTAGAAATAATATGGCTACAAACCCAGGCCATAGCAATGTCGAACAAACAACCTCCACCTGAGGAGAGCAGAGAATCTCTTCCTTATATGCCTGTGAACAAATAAAGTGAATGATTGATGAGCACCATGGATGTGCTACCTCTTTGTAGTGCAAGTGATCATTTTATCCTCCAAAGGTTCTATGCCATGAACCCCTCTTCCCTGTCCCACCCTCTTCCCTCTCCACCAGACATCCCCCACTTTTTTTTTTTAAATGAGACTAGGTCTTGCTATTTTTGTCCATGGAATCACAGTCTCACGTTGCCTGTGGTACCACGGACTCAAGCAATCCCCAGCCTCAACTTCCCAGGTAGCTAGGATTACAGGCACATGCCACCATGCTCAGCTATTTTTTGGGGGACTAGGTCTCGCTGTGTTGCCCCGGGTGGGACTCGAACCGTGATCCCCAGACCCTGCCATGACTCCATGAGCTGTTGCTTACAGGCACGTGCCACTGTGTCTGGCCTCCTTTCCCCATTTCTTACCAGGACAATGTAGGAACTTCAAGAGTGCTGTCATCAGCAGTTATTTCCCCCAGACCTGGAAAACAGATCTCTCCAAAGGCAAAAACCGGACATGCACACACCTATAGGATTACACCAGAACTATAGTATTGAAGAAATCTCCAGTGACAAACAGGAACAGCTGTATACAGGACGATTTAATGCATTACTCAGTCTTCTTGTAAACTTACGAAAATGTCAAGGAATGCAGCTTGTGAAGGAGACCATCTCCTTTCTTACATGGAAGCCTCAAATAGAAAAGTCAAGACAGTTCATAGATCTTCTATTTCAATTAAATTTTAGACAGTCTTTTCATCTCTATTGAGGACTCATGTCTGGGGCTCCAGAGATTAGAATGTTAGGAAAAATACATGAAGCTGGCTTGTTCTTCAGTCAGATCTTTATTTGCCAGAAAACAGAAAAAGACAAAAAAAAAAAAAAAAAAACAACAAACTTCAACAGGTCAGCAGTCACAGATAGTGGGCATTGCTGTGGTTGAGAAGGTTCAGGTTTAAGCAGCTTCCTGGATGCAGAGCACATAATATGCCTTGTGAAGCATCACCAGGCCCTCCCCACCTTCTCTGACCTTCCTTGGTCACTGCTTTTGATGTAAATGATACAATTCTAGATGGACATTTGAGGACGTTAGCAATCCCTGTCTATTTCTTTGCAGCCTTTGGCTCATCCGACTTCTGGTTAGGATTCCATGGTTCATTGTGCATGGAAACATCTTCTCCCTTTGAAGAAAAATAAGCAGCAGTCAAATTAAGAAGTCTGTTTAACATTTGGCCAGAAAAAACTGTTAGCTGGGAATAGTGAACTATGCTAGAGCTGCGTGGGTTTCACTTTCAAAGTGTTTTTCTTTCAATTTCTCAATTGGTCTTTCAGGTAAGGAAGTCGGCAATTAGGACATTTTGTGAGGATACCTAGGAGTGCCGTTTATGGAAAAGGAAACTCAAGTCCAAATGTGAAGGGGTCCACAGGATCAACAAAGGAATTGAGCAGAAATGGTGGCTCCAGTTCTCCTGCTTTTCATTTGCTCATTTTAAAAAAATCAAAAAGCAGCTGGGTGCAATGGTGCACGCCTTTAATCCCAGCCTAGGAAGGGAGGCCGAGGCCAGGAATCACTTGAGTCCGTGGGTTCAAAACCCACCCAGGCAACATAGTGAGAACTAGTCTAAAAAAAAATAGCTGGGCATTGGGCGTGGTGGCGCACATCTGTAATCCCAGTTACCTGGGAGGCTGAGACTGGGGATTGCCTGAATCCACGGGATTCCAGATCTGATCCGGGATCTGGACTCCTCAGATCTGATCCCAGATCAGGACTACCCTGGGCAACATATTGAGACCTAGTCTCAAAAAAAAAAAAAAAAAAAAAAAATCTAACTCTAAAAGAATATCCCACTGTGGCAAGATGAGCGTGTACTAAGAAGAGTTTGTGCCTTCTCCACAGGTGGTGATTCTGGTACCTGGGACTTCGGCACACCCCCTTATTTATTCAGATCAATGAGGGAGAGAAGATGCCCAGGGACCCCAGGGACCAGCATGCTGTGTGAACTGCCCTGGATGGTTTTTAGGATGCTTTCCTTGAAGCATATATAGAGACCACTGCATACAAGGCTTTTCTGGAATCATCCATGTCAAACCCAGAATATTGAGTCTCTTCTCTCTCCAGGACAACAGGCCACTTCTGAAGATCCAAGTCAGCTTATTCCTGAGTCTTTCCCAACAATTCATGGGTATTCATTGTCCTTAAACTCAAGTCAAATCCAAACCAGCCACAGTTGCAATAGACGGCCTTCCGGAAAGAGGGTGAAGAAGAGAAATGCATAGCAGGCACCCCAGTCACCCCCTATTGTGGGATCACTTACAAACACATTTTGCCCTGAACAACTGCAGTTTCAGACTGGGGATTGAAAGATCAAGACTCCTCTTGGGCAAAATGCCTGTCTGAAGCCTCCACCAGCTATGCAGGAAATTCTGCCAGATGTCTATTTTCAGCAAGCAAACGTGAACTCTAGAAAGTTTAAGCTGCTGTGTGATATGAATTACTAATTGACTAGATCAATTACCAAGGGGTTGTGGTGGTCAGTCAAGAGAAATATGACAGCTGACTTCCATCTGACTCATGCTGGACGCTGTTGCAGACATGAGCTCTAAGGGCCTGAGAAATTTTGTGCATCCACTTTTACTGATTCACAATTCCCTCGCAATCACCCAAGGAGGATGGTGACTGATCACCATCAGCCCGCAGTTCCAACTCTGCTTAATAGTTATTTTGAATCCCTATTACTAAGCCAGGCACGGTGGTGCATGCCTGTAGTTCGAGCGCTGGGAGGCAAGAGGCCAGGGATTGCTGTAGTTCTTGGGTTCGAGACTGCTCTGGGCAACACAGCGACACCTAGTCTCAAAAAAAAAAAAAAAAAAAATCCCTGTTACTATGTTCTCAGTTGTCCTTTTAACCTACTTAAAGAGGCAACTCTATGCATGAAAACAGGTAGCAATTCACAACCTTGGGTAATATCAGAATCACCTCTGGAGCTTTTAGAAAACTCCTGATGCTAGAGACCCAACCCAGACCTAGTGACTCACAATCTCCTGTGATAGAGCCTGATGAGCCTGGGTGTGTTTATTTGTCCTTTTTTTTTTTTTAAAGCTTCCCAGAGTGCTCACCCCACAGCACCCTCCTCCACCCTTAAGAACCACAATATGTTATTGTGTTTTTCATCATAATAAAAGCTACCACTTGTGCAGACCTCTCCTGGGCTAGGGGCTTACCTATAACACATTGAATCCTTCTAAGAACATGGTAGGCTAGGAATTATTGTCTTGTTCCTATTACAGATAAAGCAACTAAGACCCAGAGAAGTTTAAGAAATTGTCCAAGGTCACTAAGATCTGTTGGTCTCCAAATCTATGTTCTTTCCTGACAAAGGAAACTTCATATGAAGGTTCATCAGAGGCTTAGAGTTCCTTTGCTCAGGAGAGTAGCAGGTATGCTTTTTTTTTCCTGGAAAGTGTCACCCATCCCTCCCTCTTCCTCATCCTTTCAGTCTTAGCTTAGGGCCTCTGTCTCCATGTCTCACTGACCAGCTCCCCATACTCTGTGCTCCTGATACCAGGCAATTAACGGGATACATACATTTGATAAAGAGCTAGCTAGTAGCACCTTGATAATGATATAGAGGTGCCTACCCCCCTGGGTGCCATAGACAGAGTTGATATATACATAGAATTGCAAATTTTACTGAGAGCTGGGTAGTACTTTGATTAGCATAGCTGCCTGGACCCCCCCCCCCATCCTAGGAGTTCTCTTTGTGGGAAGACTTAGGAAGAAAGGTATAAAAAGGCTTGAGGAGGCCGGGCACCATGGCTCATGCCTGTAAGCTTCAGCCTATGAAGCGGCCGGGGCTTGGGATCGGTGTTCAAGTCCCGCTTGGGGTCCATAACGAGACCTAGTTCCAAAAAAACAGCTGGGTGTGGTGGTGCGCGCCTGTAATCCTAGCTATCTGGGAAGCTGAGGCTAGGGATTGCTTGAGTCTGTGGTACCCTGGCCAATGAGAGCCTGCAGTTCCACGGGCAAAAATAGTGAGACCTAGTCTCAAAAAAAAAAAAAGGCTTGAGGGACAAAGAAAGAAATTCAGCCATTTTGGGAAGAAAGATGGAGGCCAGGCAATGAGGCCATGAGGAGCTTCATGAAAGCCAGGCTTTGGCCCAGCCTGGTAACTCATGGCTCTTAGTAAGCATAAGCTGAGTGTGTGTGCTAAAAGCTAAAAAGGTTGGAGATTTAAACTCTGTGTTGGAGTTTGCCTGCTGAGTTTGACTTGAGTGTGTCTGGGAGAGGCTGTGTGAGAGCTATGTCTGAGAAGAAAATGAACTTTGCTGGTTCCTGTACTATGAAGTTTCTTTCTACTACCTGGAGGAGGACAAGAAGACAGCATGAGGGAGATAGAGCACACCAAAGGAAGATGTCCTTGAGCATGTGTAGATGAACTCTGAAGGATTAGACAAGTCGTGAGGTAAACAGGACTGAAGAGACTGGGGTTTTTGGACAATCTGGGAGAAGGACTTTGGACAATGTTGAGCAATCAGAGTTTTTCTAATATGTTTCTTTCTGTAGTAATTAGGAATTTACTTTGTTTAGTAATAAATGAGTGTACTCTAAGAGTCTTGTTTTAGCTTGAAATTTAGTGAAAAGTCTGGGGATGACGCAAAGGACGTACAAGTGTGAAAATCTTAGGTTGCAGTAGCTGCAAAGGGTAAACTGAGGCAAACCAGTAAGGTTTAAACTTTGTTTCTAAGTATTTTTTCCCCCTGCTGTCTGGAGCTGGGAGCTGAAATTGGTGGCTGGTTAAAATCTACATAACAAATGTGACTGGTCTGTGAAAGCATCTACCTGCAGGAGGTTAGGATTTGAATCTGCCTGGGATAAGCAGGCAGTTGTGTTGAGTTTAAGTTAGAATGTTAAGTTCTCTTTTTTTTCCACCTAATTTCACTCCCAATGATTTCTTCATTGGACCTGAGACTGCCATGCAATTGTCCACTTCTTTGTCCACAACCTACATAAGACTACATCCTCTCAGAGGGCAGATTCCAGACTCACCACTGAATTCCTGACTAGTTACCTGGCTGAGATCCTGACTCATACTAAGTGCTCAATAAATATTTGTTGAATGAATGGAGTGGACAATTGGATGGATAAATGGGTGGATGAATGATTATGAACTGAACTGAATTACTTAGCAGTGGTGACAAGGGAACAAATAGAAGGATTAAGGTGTGGGTATGGCTAAGAAAAACCTTGGAATCCTGGGAACCAGAGAACTACTGGGAAAAAAACAATAAGCCAGCGCTAGAATCCTGTTAGTAAAATCAGTAAAGATTTAGAGCAAACTTAATGTTTGACACGCATATAAATGAGATCTCTCCTGCCTCTGGGGGAGTATTTAAGGAATGAATGAATGAATGTTTTAATGCCTATATTGTTCTTATTCAATAATAACAAAATGTCACCTTGGTTTCTTAACCACTGTTTTTTCTTTCAAAGAGGTTAAATCACACAGCAAAGGGCAGAGTTTGTCACTTCCTATTTCAAAGAACTTTCTCAACTATCTGGTTATTCTTAGTGTCTAAAAAGAAAGAAGGAGGAAGGGAGAATAAAGACTATCTGTATGACAAAGTAGGAAGCTCCCTCACTCTATTGCTCCATAATGGATCATATAAAGAGAAAAGATTTTGAAATAATGGCAGGTCTTCAAGAGTAACAAAGGAGAATCTTAGGAAACTAAGTAAAAACAATGAGCCTGAGAAGGTGGCATATATAAAGAGCCCTGGATATGCAGAAGGAAGCTCCATGGAGC
>PVHY01021655.1:0-14283 GCA_004024945.1 Uropsilus gracilis
TTTTGAGACTAGGTCTTGCTATTTTTGCCCGTGGAACTGCAGGCTCTTGTTGCCCGGGGTACCACAGACTCAAGCAATCCCCAGCCTCAGCTTCCCCGGTAGCTGGGATGACAAGCACGCGCCACCACGCCCAGCTATTTTTTTGGAACTAGGTCTCGCTACGGGCCCCAGGTGGGACTCGAACTGCGATCCCTAGCCCCGGCCGCTTCATAGGCTGAAGCTTACAAGCACGAGCCACCGTGCCCGGCCTGCATTTCAGAAATCTTAAGATTCATTATATTTTCTCTTAGATGCCTTACAGGGGACTTCTGGTTCTTGAGAAATCTCTTTTATGAAGCCATTTCTAGTCACCTCCTACTTCCCTGAGCAGAATGGAATTGAGCACTGATCCCTGTATAATCTTCTGCCATAACATCTGAAATGTTTTCAGTTTGCTTGTTTGATTCCCTGTCTGTCCTGCTTTACCGCACTGATGGTTCCTGTGAAGAGTCTTCATTATTGGTGGTTTTTAGTATGTGGTATGTAGGTAAATATTCAATAGATGTTAAATGAATTTATTTCTGGTGAATGAATGAGTAAATGAACAAATGGAACGATAAATCAGTCTTATTGGGTCTCCAGAGTTACTCTAGAATAGACTCTAATTCTCATTGTTTGTGGTATTGTACAGGTAACTATTTCTGATAAGTTTGGGGAGAAAGTACCATTCATTTTCAAACCCCTATTTGGCAGTCCTCATTCTCTCCCTCTAACTTCCAACAATCTTGTGGTATATCTTAGTTACTGGTTAGGCTTTATAATATAACTTACAGTACCATGCAGATACAGCTTTTGAAACATAACAGCTCTACACAAGAAGTTTATTTATTTATTTTTTTGTAAATGTTTTGAAAACACTAAGGATGTACATCAGATAGAATTGTTTATATTATTCCAGATAAGCTCGCTATTGGTGTTACTGAGGGTAAATCAGAGAGCCTGGGAAATTATCCTTTGGTTGGCATTTAAAGCCAAACAAAAACAAAACTGGTATCTCTTCCCCTCTTCCATTAAGACTGTAGCTCTTGTTATGAATTCTGGTAATAAATGACTTCATTGAAGGCTTGTGTTTTATGATGTCCCCTGGCAGGAATATCTTGAAAATATTTTACTGTTATAGCAAATTTCACACTAAGCCATATTTCAAAAAGTCATTAATAAAGTTCTGGAAAAAGAACAGTCACTATCAAGTGATATGTTACCAAAAGATGGATTGCTACTATTTTAGATGATTTAGTTGTGCCAATTATATGGACTTTTTATGAGTTATACACTACATGATTTCCAGTAAAACTTTGGTTTTAAATGTAAACAGCATTTATTTAAACATTTAATTCACTTCTAATGTAAATACTAAGTTCTGTGTTTTTGTAAGTTTTTTCTTTAAATGGTAGATGTCTATATATAGGCACATTCTGCATTGCATTCAATGAAATAATTTTCATCCTTCCTTTCGATGACAGTGTTTCTGTTTCTTGAGTGATGTAAAAGTAATTAATTATAAAATGAGACATAGACTATAATAGAATTTCAGTGAAACACATGAACTGTTTCTCCTGATTCTTGTCAGAGCACTTAGGATTTACTTTGCTTACAAACATTGTTAGTTCTGAAGAGAGCAGTGGTTTACATAATTACATATAGGGGTATTCCAGAATTTGTGTGATTTTTCAATTATTTTGAAATTTGTGTTGGAATATTGGTATTTCTGAGATAGTTATGTATAGCTCTTCCCAAAATTTAATGAACTGTATTTTAATGTCTTTGTCTTGAAATCAACTGCAAACTTGTTAGAGTACTATTATGTAAATAGTCTTATTTAGTGTCTTCTTGGTTTTTAATCTCCTTTCATCTATCACGGTAATGGACTACATGTAGTACCTCTCAGATATAGTCTAAAACAAAAATTCCTTTATTTATCTGTACTTTGTAACTTTATACCTGCTTTTAGTTTTGGGTATTTGGTCTTCAGAGCTTTTCACGTTTTGAAAATTTTCATGTTATCACTAACTCTTTGTCAGTCTGACTGAATGGATAGCACTAGCTCTTGTTTACAGGCAATCATTGATGTTTGAAGGTAAATGAAAGCTTGCCATTTAATACGCTCTCTAAGGTAGACATTGGACTATTAATTTGTTCCCAAATCTTTTTTTGTATGTGTGTCAGCCAAACACAAGCTGTTTTGGAGGGTAGAGTTCCCAGTCATGAGTGAGATGTACAGTCTTTGAGAAGAGTCCATTTGCAGTTTGGTTAGAGAGTGCTGGGAAGGGAATCTAGTACACATTGTGATAGATGTTTAAACAGATAAAAGGAGAGGTTGTCAGATAGTGTATAGAAGTGTCATCTAACCAGAGTTTTGAAATGTTGGGAAATCCTTCCAGGAGTAGATCACATCTGAATTGAATCTGGAAAGATGATTAGGAATTTACCAGGTAAAAAGTAAGAGAAGCCTGAAAACAAGCTAATGTGAGAGGTAAAAGATAAATATAGAATAAATGGTAACTGCCAATTATTGAACACTTGCTTTGTGTCAAAGTCTTTATTAGGAGCTTTAAACCAGTTGCCTTGCAGTAGCTTAAAGGGTAATTGATATTATTCTAGTTTGCAAATGAGGAAGCTAAAAGTCATAACTCCACTGAGGATATTGCAGGGTTAATGAATAGCAGAACTAGATCTTAAAGCCCCAACTTTTCTGTCTTTTTATCTAGACTTTTTCAGAAAAAAAAACAAAAAACAAAAAACAGTTTAAACAGTTTTTTCAGAAAAGAACAGTTTAAAGATCCAGGAAATAGTTAAATAATTATTATTCTATTGCATGGTCATATGTGTAGGATAAGTCTGAAAGTTCTAGGGCATTTATAGTGAGTTTTTACTCACCCAAGAAATACTTTCTGAGAATCTCTCAAGTCCCAAGAACTGTACAAGCGTTAGGAATGAAATGACAAATGCCAAGTGTTAAAGGTAGAAATGTGAAGCAAAGTAGAAGTTGAATGAAAACTATAGCGTAAGGACACTTGATTGCCAAAGAAAACAGTGTTACAGCTATTAATGTGGGGACAATCAGTATGTGAATTTTTTTTTAATGTGGGAATAATTTAAGATAACTTGAACTGATGATGGATTCATTCATCAAGGATCCTAAAGAATAAGGAGAAAGAGTGGCCAAAGTCAATTAGATTGTACACATTTTATTATCCTAACATGGATTTGTAGTGGATAATGGAGACATTAGAGACCTCCCTGAACATGGAACTTCTTATTTAAATGATGACTGATTTATGCCTCCTGCTTTATTTCCTAGTTTTTCTGTCCATACTCTTGTCTACTGTAGAATTTATTGTACTGAATTAGAATCATTGATATCTCCCTATTATGGTTCATGGGAGGGGAGATGAGTAGAGACTCTGTGTAATGCCATCTAAAGTAAAATATTTTAATAAATGCTTATGGAATTAATGAAACTGTGAATGACTCAGTTTCTTATTTGTATCATTTTTGAACATCAGACAGTATTTTTAGAAAGTTAAGGTTCAAATGGTAATATGTCTCTGCCATGTACAAATTTTGATGTCTACTTTAAATTAAGTATGTAAGTACTTTAAGGTGGTATGCCCAAGTTCCAAAGAAAAGAGGATTTTGAATATTCTGGATATGGTTTCATACAACCTAAAAGTTTCTTAGGTTTATCATTTTAGGGAACTTAGGTGTTATCAGTTCAGAATGAACAATTGTAATCAACCGGAAGTACAGATATAATATGCTCTTATACCTAATTTCTTGTTGATTGTAATCTGTGTTAAAAATCCAATTATGCAATTTAAAAAGTTTTATTTCCTGTGAATTTTGTGTGTAGTTTCCCACAAATATATTATCTTATTCATTGGTGTCATGGAATTTTCTTTTTTCAGAATCCTGTCCAAAGGATCCCTGACTCTCATGAGATAACTCTAAAGCATGGCACTAAAACAGTAAGTTTAAAAACATGGTTCTTTTCTCTCACTAGCAAAGTTCTCATGGAAAAGTGAACAAATCAGATACATTTGCATAAAGCTAATTAGCCAACTTATGTCACTAATGAAAATAGATTACATTTCTGTCATTTAAAATAGAAACACTTATTATTGTCATTGTTATTGTTGGCCATAAAGCCTCTTTTTCCCTGATAAAGGAAAATACAAGTGAAAGAAAGAAATAAAACACAAACACAGTTTTTTTTTTTTTAATGGTGTGGGAAAATTTCTCATTACCCTTCCCTTTCTTTCTATGTCAGTAAGAGGCCTGAATTCATTTTTTAGCTGAATGTGAGGGAGGAACTAGACATAAAATAGCCACTATGTGGCTCTGAGATTTTATTAATTAGATTAATAGATTATATTTCAAAAATGTTATATTTATGGTAAAGATTTATATAATATTTTTGAGATATAAGATAAAATCATGTATTTTTGTAACCATTTATCAGTGGTAGTTGAATAAATAAGATCTACTTATGAATGAATGCAAGAAAAAAGTTATCTCACTTTTCCTTGTATAAAGAAGTACGTAAATATAAAATGTAAAAGAAGTGAGTAAATGTAAAAAATCTACTTATGAATGAATGCAATAAAATTATCTCACTTTTCTTTGTATAAAGAAGTACATAAATGTAAAGAAGTACGTAAATGTAGAATGTATAAAGTACGTAAGTGTAAAATATGTATAAAGAAGTACATAAAAGTAAATGTAAAGTATGTAAAGAAGTATGAAAATACATATCATAATGAGGGGAAATCATCAATCAATAGAAATAGCTCCAGAAATGTCACAAAGATATATTTAGTAGCAAGGATGTTAAAACAGTAACATTTCTCACTACATTTTTTCCTTTTGAAAATCTTGTTTACATAATAAATGTTAAAATATAGTGAGTTGATTATCTTAAATGAAGTTAACAGTAAATATTTTTAAATGTCTTAGTTTTAATTTCTACCATGGTTGTTGTTGAAACACTATTTTTATGAAAGCATGTTTTTTTGGATCCTCAGTAAGGTTTTAAGAGTGTATAAAGGATCTTGAACTCAAAATACCTGGTAACTGCTGCCTTAAAATATCATTTCCATCTAATTCTTGATATTATAGCAACTTTTTATTGAATCACACTTTCAATATTTTTATTCTGAAGCTGTAACAGAATTTTTCATGTTTTTAAACAAACAAGGGAAGATATTTAGACAGTATTTAAAAGGAAACTTTCCCCTCATTTGGTTCCAAGATTTTTTATAACTGAGAGATAGTTCATTGGTCTTACTTTATTTAAATATTCTTAATTTTTCAAACCAAATTTTATTTTTTTTTAATTTAATTAAAAAAAATTTTTTTTGGGGGGGGGGAATAGGTCTCGCTGTTTTTGCCCGTGGAACCGCAGGCTCTCGTTGCCCGGGTACCACAGACTCAAGCAATCCCCAGCCTCAGCTACCCAGATAGCTGGGATTACAGGCCCATGCCACCGTGCCCAGCTATTTTTTTGGAACTAGGTCTCGCTCCGGGCCCCAGGCCGCACTCGAACTGCAATCCCTAGCCCCAGCCGCTTCATAGGCTGAAGCTAACAGGCATGAACCACCGTGCCCGGCTCCAGATTTTATTTTTTAAAGAAATATAGTCAGATAATAATCCAGGCGATTTTACATATTAAAAATCTATTATCACTTCTATTTGTTACTCTGTCTTTTTTTGCAGTCCTATTTTTATACTTGATTTAAATTTCTTGTCGGATACATCTACATTGCTATCTGAAAAACAACAGATTATGGATACCAGACTGCATCTCACTGTTAAGTGTCCTCTGATAAATATGCTTAAAGAAATCCTGAAAGTTCTGTTTGAGATTACAGGAGTGAATTGTGCACATAAAATGGTTATGCCATTTGGATAACAGCACGTGCAGCATTTATGTAATAACTAATGACAAAATGTCATGGCTAGTGATGTACAAAAATAGAATTTTCTTGCCAGTGAAAATAAACTTCTTGTAAGTATGTTCATGATTAGGAAGGTGACTCTTTTGTATGGCTATCTTTTTTTTTTTTTTTTAACCCCAACTGGTTATTGTAAAAATATTTACACTTATCAGATGTATAGAGAATACTAAAAGGACCCCTCCTCCCCATATATTTTATCTTTGAGCCAGTTATCTCTATAAGATCGATTTTTGTTTTGTTTATATAGTTTACATTTCTGGTACTGGCCTTCTCCCCATCTAGCCACCTTCTGAACTTATTTAAAAGTAAATTCCAGACTTCATAGGATTTCATCTGTAAATATTTCAGTAAGAATCTCTAAGAGATAGATTGGTCTGTCTCTCCTTGTTCCTCCCTTTTTCTCTGTTGTAACCGAAAATCTATTATGTCCACATTTTTTATTTTTCAGTAATTGTTAAATATAATCTAATATTCCATTATTGTTCAAATTTCTTCAAATACAGGTTTTTATGTGTAGTTATATTTTATATATAGTTAGATTGTTCAAATCAGAATCCAAATGATGTCTGATTTGCTCTTTAGAGCTCATTGTTTTATTTGTTATGTCTCTTAACCTGTGATTATTTTTCTGTCCTCTTTTATCACCTTTGACATTGAAGAAATTTATCCAATTGTTAAATATTTACTGTGGTTAACTGAATGGTTCGAAGTGAGGGTGATTATAACATCATAGTGTGGTTTTATATTACTGCTTTTTATGTTTATGACATGAATTAAGAGTTGTTAAATTCAATTATAGTTTTGAAATTGTACCTTTTTGCTTTTAGTCTTTGGGTTACTTTATAGAACAATATGGTGAGACTGGAAAGTTGGTTTGGAAAAAATGTACAAAGTATTGTTTAAAAATGATTATCTGTGTGTGTCAGTATTTTCTTAATATTATGCATCAAAATAACATCAGTAATGATACTGAATGCTAGATTTGTATAAAAGTGCTGGTGTCTGATAATATCGTTTTAAATTTTGTAATAGTTAGGACATTCTCATTACTTTCAATTTAGTTCTTATTAAGGATATAGTCAGCTCTAATTTTGCACAGTGCCAGTTACAGAAACCTGTGCAGATTGAGACTGTTTTTACACAGATCCTAAAAGTTCATATAATTTCTCTTGAGTTAGATTCTCAATCACAAAGCCAGGAAATAAACCCTAAGTTCCTTTCCTGGTCTCTATAGATGCAAGGATGTCACAATATCTTATAAATCAACCACAACCTGCATGTTTTATTTTTTAAATAAAGGAGAAAGGAATATTAACAAATACATTATAATCTGCAGCAGGCATATTGCATTAGCATTTGGATTTGCATTTCTTTTTTTTATTATAATTTCTATTTGAATTGAAGCACTAAAGAAAATTCTGTTGACTCTGTTCCATGTAAGGCAGTTCCATTCTAGTAATGAAAAACTGCACAGTAAAAAGAGGAATACAAAAAGGAAGATTAACCACAGTATCACCATTTATCACATATTCTGTTTCTGAAATATGCAGTTTAGTGACATTTTTC
This sequence comes from Uropsilus gracilis, assembly GCA_004024945.1. NCBI lineage: Eukaryota > Metazoa > Chordata > Mammalia > Eulipotyphla > Talpidae > Uropsilus > Uropsilus gracilis. The sequence goes on from PVHY01021655.1 coordinate 7,563, forward strand.
AGGAAACTTTTCACAAGTACTGATAAACAGTGGTAGATTTATTAAAAGATTATAATTAAGTTGGCAGGTGTATAGAACTGTTTAGATAAAATGCAGTTTTTCTGAAATGTTATTTTCCCACCCTTAACCAGATCTTATTTTGTCTTTCAAATGAAAAGAAATCAAGGAATGTTCTTGGTCACCAAAAGATGGTTTCCTTTGTGTTCTACCAGATGATCCACATCTTTAAATGGGATCATAGTCTTGTTTCATCGCAGTGCCCAGAAAAGCTTGTCATTGTAGGAAATTCTTCCTGATGAGTTTTCCAACTTTCGTTTTTTTTTTTAAGACTATGTATCCTTTGACCTGAATCATAAATCATATCTGTCTCTTCTTTCATTAATATAGTGGCATATAATGGTAATTTTCCTTCTCAGTAAAGGAATTCACAGTTGAGGCAGAACAGTTTTCAGGAGAATGGCTACTTCTTCCCAAGTTTCCCTTTGAATACATTCTTCCAGCTATCATCAAACTTTAAATGACCCCCAGGAAGTCAGAAACTGCTAACCCCATAACAGTCCTTACCTCTGCCTTAGGAAAACACAATGAGTATTTTTGCCAATTATATCCTGACTCTAGGCCTGAATGCTTCCCTGCCTGTGGTCAGAGTCTGGTGTACGTGCTGCCAGAGCAAACAGTGTGGTCAGAGTCCTGGGAGTGGAACTTACACTTTTGAGGGAGAACAAATATAGAATACAAACCACAAATAAAGGTGGAATTTCAGATTGTATTATGGTGTGATGAGCACTGGTGGAGGATAGCCTGATCAGAAGATACACCTCTTTAATTCACTAATTGTAAAAGGAGGGAAGAAGGATCAACTGGGCACGGGTGCCTGGAAGCAAAGTCATTTCTTAGATTTCTTAAAAGTTACTATTTATTTTTGATTCTTTTAAGTTTTAAGACATCGTTCAGTCATAAAAAATGATTTCTCATTTGTATGTTTTTTTAACACATTTAGAGTATCTAATTTAAACAAGTTGTTGATATTATTTATATATAATACTTTATATTCTGAAGGAAATGTTTGTAGGTAGTCATTGAAAAGAGGGTTTTTTTTTTTAAATCAGTATCTGGCTTTAATTATTGTAGTTTCATTATATTTATTTATACTTGAAGTCTATTAGGATTAGTGATTTACAGTAATTTTCTTATTTAATAAAATTTTAACCTTTTCATTCTCTCTCATACACACGCAAAAAGTGTAATCGCATTAAAAATTTCTAATGCAGGTCTTCTGAGAGTACAGTAGATCCAGGTACTTCCTACTTTGAAACAATATTAAATGTAGCCCAAGATTAGTGAGTTTCACATGGATTGTTCACATGTGAGTTGGCTAGGGAAAGAAATATTTTGTAGAATCAATATAAGTGCTATTAGAATGTGGCTTGTCACTTGTATATTCATCTTTAAAGCTTATCATGTAAGATGATTATACTGATTAGCTCTATGCACAAAACAATAATTTTTCCTCTGTTCTACTGTGCTAAATAGGTTTCTAAAAGCTTCTATTGCTGTTACACATTTTGATAATTTAAAATCTTGTCTTCATTTACTGTTAAACTGTTAAACTTCATTTACTGTTAAACTTCATTTACTGTTAAATTTTGAGGTTTCCTCAAAATTACTTATTGGAAAAGTGAAGTTATTTATTAGAGTTCTACTTAGATATGAAAAGAAGCCAGCTTGGTTTATTATGATAGAATGATAATTATCTGAGTGCATAACAAGTTGGAGCCAAAGTTGGCAATTCAATTCAATTTATTCTCTTTATTTTAAAGAAAATACATAAGAACACAGTCAAGTAATGCAGAAGGTACTATCCATTCACACTTTTCAGGAAGTCACCACAGTCGATGATCTAGAGTTTAAATGCTGTAGATAAAAGTGTAGTTAAAGAAAGGAAATATGATTTATAATAATATACATGAGTAACTTTTTAACAAATTATATTTTTTTAAACCAGGTTTCTGCTTTGGGTCTGGACCCCTCAGGTGCTCGTTTGGTGACTGGAGGATATGACTATGATGTTAAATTTTGGGATTTTGCTGGAATGGATGCTTCTTTTAAGGCATTTCGATCCCTTCAGCCTTGTGAATGGTATGTATCATGCAATTTAATATCTGCATATTGGAAGACTGAGTGTTATTGTAACATGCTTGAATTATATATACATTAATTTGTACCAACATGCAGTAAGTTCATATAAATGTGTTCTGCTTTCATTCTCCAAATGAAAGTAATATGCACCTAATTTCTTTCCTTTAAAAAGTTTCATTAACCTTTATTTTAATCGCACTCTTTTTCTTTAATATTTTTATGTAGAAGTTGCTATCTTGCCTAGTTTATTTTAAAACACTCCAGCAAATACTGAACAATGTTTTATGTACAAACATACATATTATATATATATATATATATATATATATATATATATGTCGCATATGTTAAACCAATTGACTAGTTTTGTTTTTATCCTAAACTCTTATTAGAGATGTTTTTGCTAACCTAATATCCATGTGTAAGCTCTGGGTTCTGTCAACTATCTACAGAAAGTCTCTATTCCTGGACTGGTAGGTTTTTGCTCCTAGTGAACTTTTAAGGAAAGTAGTAATTGGTACATCCAGAAAGCTAGAGAGCCTGAATTTTTATTAAGTCTCTAAGAACACTTCATATCAATTATTTTTGCTTATTTGCAAATAGATGCTTAGATAATAAATATTTGTATGTGGATAAGAATTGGATCTGAGATCCTAAATTTCTTTGATAGCTCTTTCTTTAAAGAAACTCTGATCCCTTTTCTACAAATCATGATGACTTGTAAATTTTGAAGTCATAACTCTAGTTATCTTTAGTGAAGTTTTCAGAACTTGGTAAATGAACTTGGCAGATCTTAGATCAATTGGGCAGGAGAAAGCTTTTTAAAATGCAGTGTTTCCACTGCTGTTGGGAGTGCAAACTGGTCCAGCCACTATGGAAGACTGTGTGGTGGACCCTCAAACAATTGAAAGTGGACTTACCATTTGACCCAGCAATCCCACTACTGTGAATCTACCCAGAGGACATGAAAACATTAATTCAAAAGGACACCTGTATGCACATGTTTATTGCAGCTCTGTTTACAATTGCCAAGATTTGGAAACAAACCAAATGCCTGCAAACAGATGATGGGCTAAAAAAAATGTACATATACACGATGGAATACTACCCATCAATCAAGGAGGGCAGACACATCTCATCGCAGCAACATGGATGGAGCTAGAAAGACTCATATTAGCAGAAATAAGTCAAAAAGAAAAAGAGAAATACAGAATGGTCTCACTTATATGATGAATATAGGGAAAAACAAACAAGAAAAAATAAAAACAACAAATGGGACTGATCAATGGAGTGAGAGAGGAGGAGGGGGAAGAAGGTAGGGGAGGTGAAGAGCACAAAAGATCAGGCTGGTTAACAGTGGTTAGTGAAGTGGGAAAGCCCCAGGGTACACAATAATGCAATAATGTCATATAAATATAAATACACATATATATGCAAATTAAAAAAATTAAATTTAAAAAAAAAGAAAAAACAAAAAAACAACAAGGAGAGGGCCTAGAGTGAACAGAGGGGTCATCAATGGGGGCTTGGGGGTAAGCTCTCCAATAACCATTTGCCTATACTTTAAAATCTAAAGTATGAATAAAATTAAAAAAATACATAGAACATCCCTGAAACTTAACAGTTAATAAATATTGTTATTGTAAAAAAATAAATAAATGCAGTGTTTCCAGTGGTGACTTTAAAATTCCATTCATGATTTAAAATAGTAATATATTATCTCTAATTAGAGTGAGGATTTTTTAAAAATGTGCTGAAAATATGTTGCCATATGCCTTTCCCTCATATGACAATCTCTTGATTCACGTAGGGATTATTCTCTCCTACCTTTGTGACTATAAACTGGTCACTCAGGACTATTTCAGTGCTCTTTTAATGTTTAGCTCTGAGTAGAATACATGTCTCATGAGTCTCAATCCAGTGCTTAGTTACTAAATTATGTCATTAAGTATATTCTCATAATTGAAAATACAGAAAAATTCCAAGAATAGGCATAAAGTATTTTTCTTCCATAATTAAATTGTAACCTATGTATAATAGTGAGCTAGCCAAGGGTTTATGGGGAGAAACAGAATTCTTGACAATCCATATAAAATTAATATAAACTCTAATACTGTAAACATTATGTGACTGTTGCTATTTCAAGTCATGAGAACTATTTAACTTAGCCATCCTTTGCCCTTAATCTCCAAATAATGTGACTCTACTTTTTATGATGTTGGTTTTTTTGGATACAATGTGTATTTTATATCTATTTATACACTTATCTGTATATTATTTTTTTGTGGAAATTTTTAAACAGGAAAAAGTAGAGATGTTAAATAATAGCCATCTACCTATTTACCAAGATTTAACAGTTGTAAATATTTTTCTGTGTTTGTTTCCTCTCAATTTTGTAATTTTCAGGCGCTCCCTGGTGATCTAGTGGTTAGGATTCAGTGCTTTCATTTTTGTAATTTTTGAAGTATTCAGAGGACAAATACCCTTCACGTTGGAATACCTCAGTAGGTGTTTTTAAAAAATATGGTATATACACACAGTGGAGTGTATCTTTTTAAAAAAAGGTGAACTATCACCACCCATATGTGACAACATTGTTGGATCTTGAAGGGATTATTCTAAATAAAAATCACTGGAAGTAAAAAGAAAAATGCCATATCACTTCACTCATTTGTATAATATAGAGAAAAAAATAAGCAGGCCATAAACCAAATCAAAAATAAACCCTTAGCCTCTGCTAAAAGAACAGTGGTTGCTAAAAGAGGGGAAGCTGTCAAGAGAGAATAAGTAGAGGGTTGATTGACTGGTGATATGTGTAACTGGTGGTCATTGTATGTTAGATACATTTGCTGAGGTAAGAAAATGTATTCCTACAGTGTTGTAAACCAAGGTTATTTGAATAAAAAGGAAAAAACTTATAGTTAATTGGCTGTATAAAATATTTGATGAAATGTTTCATCTGTGCCTAAATAGAATGAAATTTAGTAAAAATAAGAATCTAGATATTTTCCTATTTAAATATAGTCCCATTATTACTTATAAAAAATTCTTTAGTGTTCTTTAATATTTTTAATAACCCTTCCATATTTTAATTTCCGTTTACCTTCAAAATGTATCTTAATATTGGTTTGTTAAACACGATCCAGTAAGTAATATATGTTGTGTTTTATTTTCTACCTCTTACTCATCTGCTAACTTAGAGGATTGTCTTCTATTTACCATTTTCTTTCCCTATTTCATGTCTTCTTCTTATTGTTTTCTTTCTTTTTTCTTACTGGTTTCATGTCCGCTATATGACTGTTCCTCACTTATTTTCTAATTACTTCCTTATGGTAGTAGTCTTTATTTCCAGAATTTCCTGTAGATAATCTAAAAGCTTTATCATAATCCATATTATGTCACATCAAGTGACATGTATTACCTAGTTGCCATGATTATTAGCTAGCAATTAAAACTAACCCCTGGATAAATGTGGTGAGATACAGTTCCTGCATTTAAAATTAATGATATATACTTGTGATAGGCAAGAACTTGATTGGGAGATACTGTCATTCTCCTAAAAAAAATTTCCCCATCAGCCAATGTATTTTTGGTTAATCTGAAATAAAGTCCCCACTTGAGGGAGAGGCAGGATAAATGTTTAGTAATTTCCCTTTAATTATCCATTTTTAGCTTATAGGCTGTTGGTGATAAATGAGTTGTTGCTATTATTTGTGGTGATTTTTTTTTTTTGCCTTTCTTTTTTGAGTATCAGTATTTGTGATTTTAGAATTTTGTGTTTCAGTGAATTGCAGTCATTATTCTTTTTGATGCTTAAATTGTACTGTATTTAGCCAGTGGGAGTCCCTGATTGCTATGTAGTATTGACATGACCTCATTAGTCTTTAAAAGCTTACTTGTTTTTTGAACACAACATTCCTTTCCAAGTCTAGGAATCAGCATTTCCCCATGGAGACATTTTTAAAAAGATATTTAATTTAATGGGAATGGTATTTAGAGACTAATACTGTATACTATACATGTTCATTGTTATTGGGGTATCATTGCTTCTTAAACTTTTCACTGGAATAAGGTGGAAAATATAGATATATATGCATAATTTTGTTTGTTTAAATGACAAGATCATATTGATAGTTCCATTTCAAAATTTTTCTGAATATTAAATTTCAGAATACATATTTTTTAATTTACAGAAAAGCTACAAAGATAGTACAGAATTCAGAGTACCCCTTAGTTTATGTCATTGTTAACATTTTGTATTACCTTGGTACAGTTGTAACAAACTAATGTTGATGCACATTGTTATGAACTAAACGGCAGATTTTATTTGAATATCACTGGATTTCTCACTAATATGCCTTCCAAGACACCACATTACCTTTAATCTTCAAATATGTTTAGTTTTCTCTGCTTTATTATAGTATATGTCTTGTTTTTCATGACCTTAACAATTTTGAAAAGTACTGGCCAGGTATTTGCAGAATGTTTTCTGGGGGTTCTTGTTGTTTTTTTTCTTTTAATGTTGTTTTCTTCCTCATGATTAGACTTGGGCTATGTACTTTGGGGACAAATGTCACAGAGA
>PVHY01021656.1:0-23590 GCA_004024945.1 Uropsilus gracilis
CATTCATTTTGTTTCTTGGGAAACAAAAGAGCAGAGAGGTATCCATGATCAACAATGGTCAACAACCAGTCACCCAGCTCATCTGTCATGCCACTGACAAGGCCCCAGTGCAGCCCTGAAGGACTGTCATTCACACCTGCCACAAAATTGTATTCAGACCGACTGTGTGTCAGGACTGCACTGGGTGTGGAAAGCACTGCAACCACCCAGACTGCACCCTGGCTTTTGAAAATGACAAGACTCTGCCCTCAAGGGCTCCACCTGTGGTGAGGAGGCCAGTTTTTTGGGGACTTGTGAGGGACTTGTGAGGACAGAGACCTGTGGGGGTGAGGAGAGAGGTGCTTACCTGCTCCCCTCAGACTGCACAGAGGGCAAGAGGTGAGGGAGCCCTGGAGAATATGCAAAAATTGACCAGTCATTTGGGAAAGCTGTGCCTGCACTGGCAAGAGCCACAACATTTCTGGAGCACCTACTTTGTGCAGTCCTTGTAGCTAAGCACTGTATGTATCAAATCAGAGGGTCTGCACAACCCTGACAAGTTGTCATTATCACCATTTTACAGATAGGTAAGCTGAGGCACAATAAGGTTCAGGAATGAGTTCTCAGTCTCACAGCTATCTAGGTGGTAGTTCTAAACTTCAAAACCAGGAGTTTGTCTCCAGAGTCCACGTGGGCACAAAACTATGAGGAGACAGACTGAACCATTTGAGGAACCACCAGTAACTGAGTGCCTCACACACAAGAAGCACTAGGGACACCAGCAAGGAAGGATGCTGAGAACACCAAAATGGCATGAGGCTTCTTGAAGGACCCAGAAGAACAGGAGCAAGAAATTGGGTTGAGACTAACTGAAAGGAAATCTGAATTCCTATGTTGAATGCAACACTGTTTATAGTAATTAAGGTACAGAAACAACCTAAATGCCCAACAACAGATGAATGGATAAAGAAAATATGGTATATATCCAAAGCGGAATATTCAGCTAACAAAAAGATAAATGGGTGCCATTTTACAGCAACATGGATGGAGCTGGAAGGGATTATGCTAAGTGAAATAATTGAAAAGCAGAAAGGCAAATACCATGTGGTGTCACTGATATGTGGATAAGAAACCAAACAATGGTCAGGAAAAGACTGACTCTTTAAAAAGGAAAACTTTAAGACCAACCCTTGAAAGCTGATCATAGATGTGAGGCATTCATAGAGAGTGTGGGTGTCAGGGGCGGGGGTGAGCATGTAGGAGGGGAGTGCCCTGACTCTAATGGAGGTCTATAGGTGCTTCAATGATGGGTACACAATGGTGACCACACCTGAAAGAGGAGTCATATCCTAGCAATACACTAATAAGTTTGTAGAAAAAAAACAGTACTTCAATTAAAATAATAAATATATTTATTTATTTAAAAAGTTGAACTTTTTAAAAGGTGAACTGGAGCCTTAAAACTAAAGACTTAAGAGCAAGGGTATAACTTGCCCTGAAAGGCCTTAGAAATTCTGATCTGTATAAAGGCTGTGACTTTAAAGATGGAGTAGAGGCCCTCAGATGACAACAGGGGAGCCTTCAAGGGTGCTATTGCAGAGTCCTAGCAAGTGCTGTCAAGGGATCAGCTCAGGTTGTGGAACAAACTGAAGCTCTTCTGACTTTGTCATAGAAAGTGCCCTAGACCTAGAAAAAAGAGATCTGAGCTCAGTAAGGACATGCCCTCCAACCACCTTGGTGGGTTTGGTGAAATTCTTCACCTCTCTGAGTCACAGTTTCCTTATCCAGCAAGCAGGTATCATAATTCTGGTTCTGTCTGACTCACCCAATTTCTGTGACATTCAGACAATATATGTGAAAAATGACCCAAGGATTATTGACAGTACAATGGAAGCTTTAAAATGTCTACAAACTAACAACCCAGAGGTTGAGACTTCATATCTGTGGGCTAAAGTGACTGCCTTTGCTTTGGCAAAGGGCCTCACAGCTCATGCATGGCCCTCTTCCCACATCACTGGGCCCCAAAAGTCCTCTATCCTTCTTGAAATCAGAGCCCAAATGCCATCCCTTCCATGAAGCCTTTTCCAAGCCTTATAGATAGGTAAACTAAGGCACAGTGACGTTCGGGGATGAGTTCAGATCTCTAACTGGAAATCTCTTATTTCCATCTCATCACCTTGTGTCTTTAACTGCAGCTATTTGTATAAAATTCCCTCCCCATAAGCTGCCTAACGTCTGGTGCCTTTCTTATTCCTCCTGGCATCTTCCATTATGCTCAATCTATGTGTCAGCATGAAGGACACACTCAGGACATTCTCAGTGAATGACCGAAATACAATGTGAATGACTAGATGGTGGTTCCCCAGAGATATCTAAGAAGACAGCAGCCTTCACCCTGTTGAAAAGGTCAGGACAGGAGAGAATTGGCTACACGGAAAGCTTTGAGCACTCTTTCAAACTGGCAAACAGAAACAATAAAGAGAAAAGCATACCTGCTAAAGGTTATTGAGTACTAATTCTATACAGATTCTAAATATTTCCCTGAATTCTCACATAATTTTCACAACAACTCTACAAGGAGATAACAGTTTTAACCTGCACTTAGCACAATGGGAATGGTGTCCAATAACTTAGAAAAAGAAGCAACATATGAGGAAACCAGCTCAGGTAAGTTAAGCAACTGACCTAAGGTCACAGACGGCAACTGAACTGATAGCCGGAAGAGTGGATCTAAATTCCTCTGGTTTTTCTCCTTAGACTGTTGCTCAAAAAACAAAAGATGACAAGTTATAGTCATATGAAGGAAAGCATGTATGGTGAAGAGAGACTCCTTCCCTCTGCATCAGTAGAGGGGCATTGGAGTTGGAAAGTCCAGGAGACCCTGAGTCAGAGGATTCATTTGACCAGTCTTCCCTGAATGGAAGAGTCCAGTCTGAGTCACAGAGCTCACCTCAGAAGGCAGAAGGAGTGGTTGCAGAGCCCAAGGCAGACAGTGGGGAGGGGGTCATGGAGTATTATTTATCTGAAACTTCCAGATAGTTCCTTATCTATATATACATTCATTCTGGAAGGATCTGGGCAATCTGCTTCATTATAGATGTCTCAACTGACAGAAACCATGTGTATTAAGAAGGGTGGAGTGGACTTGGGATCTTCTAGGATCTGAAAGAAAAGAAGACACTAGATGGAGATGTGCCAAGGTGTCAACATGTAGGAGAAAACCCAGAGCCTGTGCCTGGGAGAAGGGGAAGGGGGAGCTCCCAGCTGACTGATCCCAGGCCCTGTACTGCCCCTGCTGACATGTGATAAATGCTTCCTGTGAAAATGTTTACCCAGGAGGAAATGGGTCACGCTTCCCCTTCCTACCACAGGGTGGGAAAAGGGGCTGCTCCCATCCTATACATTCTAGCAGATGCCCCTGTTCACCACCTCACCTCCCTGAGTATCCCAGCGGGGGTGAGACCAAGGTGTCAGACACAGGAAAAGCTGTGACAGGAGGCAGGTTGCAGCCCACAGACAGGAGGTAGTGTATGCAGGATCACATCCGTGTCTATTTGCCACTTTTATCTCCTAATTCCCCCCCCCCATTTCTTTCAGTTCAGTTGCCATCTGTGTTTATTTTGTCCAGGAAGTCCTAAAGGAACCTTTTCATTTTTCCCCTGCTTGGGAGGTGATGTGATGGGTGGATCTAGCAAACTGTCAAGGAGGATCTTAAATCTTGGGACAGAGGTATCCAGAACTGGAGAAACCATTTGTCTTCCCAGCAATCAGGGTCCTTTGGGTACAGGCTCAGAAGCCTCAGAGCAGCTGTACACATAGAAAAGAGTGTCAGGAGCCACCACAGCCACTCAGTCCTATGTCATCACATCTTCACTCTGTGGCCTTGGGCCTTTGCTCTAGGTCCAACAGGCTCAAGCACCTAGATCCCTCCCCCGGGGAATAAAGACAACAAAGCTGAGGAAGGACAAGTGAAGTCATGTATGTACAAATGCTATCAAATAGTGAAATAACACGTAAGCACTAGGGTTTGTTAAGCCAAGGAACTTGGCAGTGGTCCTCATTACAAAATGGGTGCAATAATCTGTGTTCCACTTTTCTGAAAGTCAGATGGAGAGATGCTTGCAAAACTTTCTAAGATCTTTAGTCAATTTTCCATCAACATTCAAGCAATCAGAAAATGTGAAAAATACCCCTAAATGTATTTTAGTTCTTTTTTTTTTTTTTGAGACTAGGTCTCTCTATTCTTGCCTGTGGAACCGCAGGCTCTCGTTGCCCTGGGTACCACAGACTAAAGCAATCCCCATGGTCGGGCACGGTGGCTCGTGCCTGTAAGCTTCAGCCTATAATGTGGCCGGGGCTAGGGATCACAGTTCGAGTCCCGCCTGGGGCTTGTAGCGAGACCTAGTTCCAAAAAATAGCTGGGCGTGGTGGCGCACGCCTGTCATCCCAGCTACCTGGGAGGCTGAGGCTGGGGATCTCTTGAGTCTGTGGTACCCCGGGCAACGAGAGCCTGTGGTTCCACAGACAAAAATAGCAAGACCTAGTCTCAAAAATAAATGAATGAATGAATGAATGAATGAATGAATGAATGAATGAATGAATGAATGAATAAATAAATAAATAAATAAATAAATAAATAAATAAATACATAAATACATAAATAAAGCAAGCAAGCAAGCAATCCCAGCCTCAGCTTCCCAGGTAGCTGGGATTACAGGCACACGCCATCGTGCCCAGCCATTTTTTTGGAACTAGGTCTCGCTGCGGGCCCCAGGCGGGACTTGAACCACAATCTCTAGCCCCGGCCACTTCATAGGCTGAAGCTTACAGGCACGAGCCACCATTCCCGGCGTGTTTTAATTCTTGACAGTGACTCTCTCCACCAATAGTTCCCTAAGGCCATACACCAAAGACTGAATATTTATTTGTTTGTTTGTTTGTTTGTTTGTTTGTTTATGAGTCTAGGTCTTGCTGTGTTGCCCCAGGAACTGCAGACTCTCGTTGACTGGGGTACCCTGGACTCAGGTGATCCTCAGCCTCAGCCTCCCAGGTAGCTGGAATTACAGGTGCACACCACCATGCCAGGCTGTTTTTTAAGACTAGGTCTTGCTAGTCTTAAGACCCCAGGTGGGTCTCAAACCTGTGAACTCAAGCAACTCCCAGTCTCAGCCTCCTGTCCTAGGCTGGGATTAAATGAATTATTTTTAAATACCATATTCTTTGTCTTTTGAAAGTTTTTGATACATATTTATAGGTTAGCCTGAATGTCTCTTTAACTGAAGCCCCAATCCCAACAGTAGTTCTGAAAAGAATAATTGTCAGAGAACATGTATCAGAAGCAACGCAGCAACTTATTTTAAAGCCCACATTCTCGCAATGTGCTGAATCAGAGACTGGGGGACAGGGCCCAGGACATCACATTCTAACAAACTCTTGAGTCTGCTCCTCCCCAGGCTGAAGCTTAACAACTGCTTATCTGGAAGCCTGGCAATGTCAGATGAACTTTGTACTCCCATCAGCAGCCCAACCTGGACCACTCCTCACCCCTGCCGCCCAACAACACAGAGGAAACATGGCTGCATTAGCAATCTATTAGCGCCCGTGTTGCAAGACCCCATCCACAAGGTCCCACATCCAGAACACAGGTTCTAGGAGTAGCAGAAGGGAGGACCTGGGTCCAGAGTTACAGCTAGGCGTGAGTGTGACCACGGCAGAGGTCATCACAAGGGGGCAGGGCTGATGTCTGATACTGAAGTAATAAATAAGACCACTGTGTCCTGAAGTGGGGGAGGTGGCTGCAGGTGACCTCAGAGTTCAGGTTTCCAGATAGCTGACTCAGGTCACAGGAACAAAGTCAGAAGGAGGAGCCAAGCAGGTCCTTGCAGATTCTTGGAATATTAGCGTCTCCTGAGGACTTTGATATTTCATTTTAATCAATCAAAATAACTTCTGAGGACAAAGTTCCAATCTCAGAGACCTCAGAAGAGACAAATACATTCTCAAACACATTTAGTGTATCAGGTCATAGGCTCCCATGGCTGTTTCTAGATGTTACTAAGAGTTGTGTGTCTGGCCGGGCATGGTGGTGCGTACCTGTAAGCCTAGGAAGCCACAGCATGGACCAGGGATCATGGTTCGAGTCCTGCTCAGGGCAATGTAGTGAGACCTAGTTCCAAAAAATTAGCTGGGAGTGGTGACACGTGCCTGTAATCCCAGCTACCTGGGAAGCTGAGGCTGGGGATTGCTCGCATCTGTGGTACCCTAGGCAATGTGAGCCTGCGGTTCCATGGGCAAAAAATAGCAAGACCTAGTCTCAGAAAAAAAGAGTTGTGTGTGTGGAGATGTATTTCCCCTTGAGGCTGACCTCCCACTCACTCAGGTCAAGATGAACTGGACTTACCGTGTTCCATGATCATCCCCAACGGCTTAGTTGTCATTCAGGAATGCGGTGAACATCTGCACTGAGCAGACTTTCCAATTCTATCCCTCCCTGCTTTTGATGGTAGCCATGCACACTGTGTGTAACCAGGATGGGCTGCATCTCCACTCCTCAGGTGAGCAAACTGAGGTACAGACAGGTCAGAATCATCTGCTGAGTCACACGGGTATGTAAGCCAAAGTGCAACTCCAGGTCTCTGACTCAAATCTTCCTCTGCAACTTTTTTGCATCTCAAGAAGTTGACTTTTGAGACACATCAAGAAGCTTTCCTCTCAGTACCCTAAATAACTATAGCACTCTTCCTTCTAATTTTCTGGTTAAAAAGACAGTTAATATTTTGGTGTGTTAGGTCGGGCATGGTGGCTCGTGCCTGTAAGCTTCAGCCTATGAAGCGGCCAGGGCTAGGGATCGTGGTTCGAGTCCCGCCTGGGGCCTGTAGCGAGACCTAGTTCCAAAAAAAAAAATAGCTGGGCGTGGTGGCACGCGCCTGTAATCCCAGCTACCTGGGAAGCTGAGGCTGGGAATTGCTTGAGTCTGTGGTACCCCGGGCAACGAGAGCCTGGGGTTCCACGGGCAAAAATAGCAAGACCTAGTGTCAAAAAAAAAAATTTTTTTTTTTTTTGGTGTGTTAGTTAGGGGCACCAAACATCCATCTTAATTTCCTCAGGACCATTCTAGTTTCAGCACTAAAAATCCTCCATTCCTAGGACACCTCAGTCCAGGGTCAAAAACAACAGTTGGTCATTTTACTGCAAGCTCAGATTTCCTGGTTCCCCAGTGAGTTCCCTTTGAGGGGACTCTTGTTCTGACTGTATATTCAGACTCTGATTTGGTCACCCACATCCTCTGCTGCCCAAGACTCAGACTTTTCAGAGCAAATATGACACTGCAGTCTCAACTTTCATCCAGCTGAGTACTTGGATGAATGACCATATTCAAGAAGTTGCCTCATTGCACTTCTGATCAGAACGGGCTTGTTAGCAACATAGGAGAAAGGAAATGGAGAACCAATATTAGTTTCCTCAGCGCCATGAATGTTTCTGTACTGAAAGTTCATTTAAATAGTTTGGGAGGCTAGAAAAGACCTCTCACACAGGAGCCATCATCGCAGAGAACACAAAGCTGCTACCAGAAGAGGCATGATTTGCATCTCCCACAGGAAGTGATGCTGTGTTGCTGCCTGAGTCAGAAGAGGGAGGAGATCTCACCCTACCCAATAACAGCTCTGCCACAAGACACTTATGCTCTAACTAAGCAAATGAAAAACCAGGATCTTACCAGCTCCCAACTTCCTCCAGTGGACTCTTGGTTTGTAAAACCTCCTCTCAGTGCTCTAAAAGAATGTTTCTTTCTTTGTTCTGGAGAAGTGTGGGCCTGGTTCACCATAAGATCCCACATTTGGGATTGCTTTTTGGTGTTTCCCAATAAACCCATTTTACTGGTGAAATAATTGACTGTTTATTCGCTCAAGGTGAACTGAACCAATGTCCAATGACCATATTCAAGAATTTGCCTCATTGAACACTAATGCCAGAAGGCAGGAGAGAAAGTAGAGAATGACTCAGGACAGAAACACTGTGTTGCTTGACAGTTAACATAGAAAAAGAGTGCTGCAGCATTTACCATCATGCCATGGTGAGCAGCAACCTGGGGAAATCCTGACTCTGTCACTTGACAGCTGTGTCAACTGGGACCAGGTGTCTGTAATCTCTCTGTACTTAGTTTTCTCATCTGTGTGATGGAAAGAACAGAATCTCTCATGTAGCATTACTATGAAAATGAATACATGTTAATCATTTGAGAGTGCCTAATAAATAATGCCTACTGTGATTCATTGTCCCCCAAAGGGACACGTGGTATAACCAGTGACCATGTCTAAATATTAATTATCACCCAAACCAAACAGAGGACAGCAAGGACAACAAGGGATTCATTTTACTTTATTTATTTATTTGTTTGTTTGTTTTGCTCCCTGATAATTGGGGGGGGCAAAAGAAAGATTAAAAAACTGTTTTCCCAAAATATATGCTTTTTTCTTCACATTGAGAGTTGTTGTATCCTCAAAGCACTACCATTGCCTTTATCCTTTAGATCTAGGCTACCACAAGTAAAAGAGGAGCAACCAACTAAATCATTAATTGTACCCCATATTAGTATAAGACTTCACATACGTCAATCCACTTGTACATATGTCACCCACTGGACCCATATATAGTCACCACTATTGTAAACTCAGCTTGGTTGGTTCATGTCTTCTGACTAGTATTTACTGCTGAGCATCCACAGTAGCATCACATTCCGTAGATTCTTACTGCAGGAGATGCAAGAAAGTATAAGAAAATGGGAAGAAAGCTGGCAGGGGTGGCTGGGGATCGCTTGAGTCCAGGGTACCCCAGACAAGGAGAATCTGTGGTTCCCCGGGCAACATAGTGAGAAAAAGAAATGGGAGGAACTGACCCCCTCCCATCTTTACTATTTATCTGGGGGACAAGCCACTAATGCATTAAATGGGACAAACCAGTGCCAAATAACCTGGATACTCAATAAGGACAAGAGAAGACAGAAGAAGAAGACTGAGCCACAGCGAAAAGGAAGAGGAGAATGGGTTGGCATGTTTTGGGTATCCGGGCACTCTGCACGTATTTTACTAGTTCTGCAACAGACAGCTATCAGAGTGTGCCCTGCAGCCTCCAGCCTTATCTTTTCACTAGGCTCCAGAGAGCTTCCCCCACCAGGATCTGACCTTCTGGTCCTGAGGGTTTTTTCCAGACCCAAGGAGGCCAGATGAGCTAGGAAATTAGCACTCTCTGGGAAATTATCCCCTTTGGGGAGCAGCCTTCAGTTAATGTTTGAGACAAGTTGTTCTTTAAATACCCCAGTTCCTGGGCCGGGCATAGTGGCTCATGCCTGTAAGCTTCAGTCTATGAAGCAGCCGGGGCTAGGGATCACGTTTCGAGTCCCACCTGGGGCCCGTAGTGAGACCTAGTTCTAAAATAATAGCTGGGCGTGGTGGTGCGTGCCTAAAATCCCAGCTACTGGGAAGCTGAGGCTGGGGATTGCTTGAGTCCGTGGTACCCCGGGCAACGAGAGCCTGCGGTTCCACAGGCAAAAATAGCAAGACCTAGTCTCAAAAAATACATACATACATACATACATACATACATACATACCCCAGTTCCCTGAATCCTCAGGAAGAATTTTGAGCATTTTACACCTTACCCCTTGAGACTAAGGTGCTGTGGTGCCCACAGTGGGAGCTGGCTGCCTGCCCTTCCCTATATCACTGCCCACACCACTGTCTCTGCTTCCTCCCACCTCCACATAGACCTTTTGCACTCAAGTCCTGTCTCAAAGTCAGCTTTGGTCAAATCCAACTAAGACCTTCTCATATTTCCTGTGAAATTCCTCATTTGACTAATGAGAAAACTAAGACTCAGAGATTAAAGAACTTGTCTGAGATCTCACGGGGAGCTTGTGGTAGAGCTCAGGGCTGAACCCGCATCCTTCTGACTCCAAATTCATCTCTGTCCTGTCCTGCTGAGTGAGGGACAGGCATAAGTATGTCACTTAAGCACAAGGACCCAGGGCCCCCAGACTCCCATCCTCCCACCCTCCACTATACTTACCTTACTCAGAAAACTAGCAACTTGCTCTAAATCTAATGGCTTGACCTCATTCCTTTTTTTTTTTTTTTTTTTTTTTTTTTGAGACTAGGTCTCACTATTTTTGCCTGTGGAACCGCACGCTCAAGTTGATCAGGGTACCACAGACTCAAGCAATCCCCAGCCTAGCTTCCCAGGTAGCTGGGATTATAGGCGCACACCACCATGCCCAGCTAATTTTTTGAAAGTAGGTCTCACTATATTGCCCCAGGCAAAATTCAAATCGCGATCCCCAGTCCCTACTGCAGCTTCCTAGGCTGCTGCTTACTGGCACATGTCACTGTACCTGGCCTTGACCTCATCCTGTTCTTATTGATAGCCTGTTCATTTCAAACCTCCTCAAGTCCAGCTCTTCCTGTGAACTAAGGGCAGGAATGATGGTATTGGTGAGAATCAGACACATGGAAATGCTGTGCTCTGCCCATGAGGGTGGGTGTAAGCCAAGAAATAGGAGGGGCTCCATTCTATGCATGCAGATGCCAAGAAAGTATTGCTTTACATGGTTCATCCAGAAAGTGACTTTCTAATTTGTGGCAATTTGTGTTAATTATCTGGACTAAGGTGGCATGTCATTCCAACATTTTGTGTTGGAATAAATGGAGTGTTTGCCTGGAGGTGGAAAATGTACTGACTACCAAACTAGAACTGGGAAATTTAGATGGTTAATGGCAGCCCAAAAAGCTGTCTGTGAACTCAGGTGAAGTTTGGGTTCAGCTAAGAGATAACTTAACCCAAGTATTAAGCAAAATAGGACAATCATGATCAAGAGCAGATAGATGAGGGATATCATATGAAAATAGCCTAAATTTATCAAAAACATTAGCAAGTTTTCAAGTGATGTCTAGTATTCTGGTTAGTTATTGCTGCAGAGTTCTCTATGCCAAACTTAGCAGTATTAACCACAATCATTTCATTATACCTTGTGAAATGTGTGGGTCAGGAATGGAGACACGGTATGGCTGACTGACTCTGCTTTCCCTGACACCACTACAGCTGGTTCCTCAAAGGTGTTTAACTGGCGAGTGGATTGGTTCAAAGCATCAGGAATGATGTCACTCACCCATCAGGTTCTCGGGTGGACAGGGCAGGGACTGTTGATCAGAGAACCAAGATTTCAGTGAACAAGGTAGGTGCCACTTGGCTTCTGAGGACCTAGTTTTGGAGTACATAGGGTCGTGTTGCCTGTGCCAGCTGTCATAAGTTCATGCAGAGTCAAAAGAAAAGAACTTAGGCTCAATCTTATTTCAGCCAACACTAAGTTCAGGTAAAAAGCAAAGGAGGAAGGCAGAGCCTATGGGCTTTTTCTAAATCTGAGACTGTAACTGCAACTGCTTTGTCAAGGGATGTTTGATGGAGTACATGGACAAGAAGGAGCTTGGTGCTCCTAAAATCCCTGCTTTCCTCACATTTCCCTGCCCTTGGTGTTGCTCTGTTAGCAGATTGGTCTGCATAGAGCACCACAGTGGTGAATGAAGAACCAAGGAAGAGTTTCCCTGTTCTGAGATGGTGGATCCCAGAACTGAGAAAAAGGAAAAGGGCCAGTGTGAAAGGGTTTCACTGTTTCTAGCAATTTGCAAATCAAGCAGGGATCAGGAATCTGACATATTAAGGCCTGCTTCTCTCTCTGAAGATCTGAAGCCAGGGGAGGCCACCACATCATGAAAGCCTGCCTCTCCTAAGGCAAGGCCACTCTGTTGGCTCCACTCCTGATGAATGGTCTTGTCCTGGAGAAGAAGAGGAGTACAATCCGTTATGCTGCTGCTGATCAGTGCCGGACAGCGTGACCTAGAAGAGACCAACCAGAAATAAGCTTCTACATAATGTCTGTGGTCTTTCTTTCACTTTTTCTTTTTGCAGGGTGGTCATTCACTACATTAGAAACCTAGACATGGATTAAAAGTGGGGGGTTGGTAGTGACAGAAAGGGGGAGCAAGAAAGCTGCTGTTGCTGCTGGAAACAACTTTGTGGCCTTGACCTGTGACCCAGCCTAGTCATATAGCCTGCTCCAGAGATCACTTAACCACCACCTTATTACTCAAAATGAGCTTGAAGTATTTGCTATGGTCCCAATTGAACTGATTCTTTTTTTTTTTTTTTCTTTTTGAGACTAGGTCTCACTATTTTTGCCCATGGAACCGCAGACTCATGTTGCCCGGGGTACCACAGACTCAAGCAATCCCCAGCCTCAGCTTCCCAGGTAGCTGGGATGACAGGTGTGTGCCACCGCACCCAGCTATATTTTTTGGGAACTAGGTTTCACTACCTGCCCCCAGCGGGACTTGAACTGTGATCCCTGGCCCAGGCCGCGGCTTCCTAGGTTGACAATTGAACTGATTCTTTCTCTTCACTTTGCACAGAATTATTAAATGGATGAATGAATGAAGTTAACTTTTGTGAGACCGTCTCAAATCTCTAGGTATTTTCATGTACACTAACTCACCAATCTTTACAAAAATTCTGAGCACTCATATTATTTTACTCATATTATTTTACCGTGGAAGGAAGTCAGAAGGAATCAAATAATGACAGATTTGCGTATTTCCCACCCTTCTCCCTGCTCAGGCTTCCTGGGGATTTTGCAATCACTGGCCCTTCATCTTGTGGGCCAGACCCTTAGAAACAATGTAGATTCCCCTCACACCTCTATGTCAGTCAGGCCCAGTTTTCTTCATCCTTAGCATTCACCCATCATTTACTTTTTGCCAGGGTCATCATTCTGTTATCCTCATTGTCTGTCACCTGGATTATTGTGCCAGTGTGGCTGGCCCTTCTATATCAGCCCCCTCCAGTCTACACCCCACTATAACAAAGAAAGCTGAAACACAGACCTGATTATATGTCTTTTTCAATAAGTTTCAATAAATATAAAGTTTTGATCACTCCTTGCAACCTACAGAAGAAATTACCAATGCTTAAACCTGGAATTCTAGACTTTGACCTTCACCAGATCAAAATACCATCTTATCTCCCACTGTTCCCTTTTTCCACTATTTTACAAACTAGAGTTTTTGCAAAACTTGAAGCATTGCTTTGAATGAATATTTCTACGTAATATTTTGAAATTTCACACCTTTCATTCAAAGGCAAACTAAAGAGAACTACAAATATATATATTCTATACATGTATTATATATAGTTATAAAATCTATGTATAAGATATATATGTATAATAGTCATGTTCTGCTCATTCCTACCTCACTATTTTGATCTAGTTTTACACTTGTGCTTGTAATGTGTGATGTTAAATTGTTAAGTTGTTAATAAACTCAAGTGGTGGTTTTTAACTTTCAATGTACAATTTCTCATACTGGGTCACAATGCCTGGAGGTACAAGAATGTTTGTTGATGGGCTTTCAAGTTCTCTACATTCCAGAGGTAGATCAGATCAGAGATTGCATTCTACCCCTATTTTTGACTCATCATCTTGACTCATGATATCCCTTTGCCTTGGAATCCTTTCCCATAACCTCCACTTTCAGTTTCTAAACACCACCACTGCACGTTTCCGAATGCATATCACCAGTGCATAGCACCAACTCAACTGCTGCACCCCAGATATATAAAGATTCTCCAAGGTAGAAAAGGCGTATTCCAGTCTACTACACTCATTTTACAGATAAAAACCTGGTCCTGAAAAAGAGAAGGAATCAACCTTCTAGAACCTAGGTCTAGAACCTAGGTCTCATGGTACTTCATATGGTGGCCTTCACACCCTGCACAGACTGACTGCTTCCCTTAAAGTTTATCATCCATTTCTACACTGAGTTGTAGAATGGTTATGCAGAGTAAATCCTTAATTTTGCTACAATCATGACTGACAGAGCCATAAAACCTCTAATTACCTGACATGTTCATGTGTCTAAAGCACTGTAATGGGATACCCCCTGGGAACTGAATGCTAGAAGCATTTTGCCTTTCTGTATTGGAAAATGGAAGCTGCTCCAATTATTGCCAGTTAGATAGGCCCACTCCTGAGAAGCCCAACATCACAAGCTGATTTATTGAACTTACTAATGTTCCAAAATCAATTTTTAAACATGTCTGAAAACCAGGAGATTATATAGAGACAGGATTGCAGTTAGCTCACTGCTCTGAACTTTGTAGATGCTCAATAAATGTGGATTGAGAAAACAGATGTCCATAGGTTAGAAGCTAGGACACTTGATTTTCCATGAGGTCTTGGGAAATTCACTTCTTCCCACTGAACCTTAGTCTGTTTATCTATAAAATGAACATTTGAATCAACCATCTCCTCTGAGATAAATCCCTGTCAGCTCTAAAATTCTACATTTTCATGAAAATGTTAAATCTATTTATGCTATATCATATCAGAGGAAAAGATAAAACTAATATTTGTAACTGATCTTATTTTACACTCATTACTTTATGCCACATTACACATGTTTTCAGATTTATTATGTATTTTAACTCTGATAATTGACTTTTGAAGAAAAGATTATGATCTATTTCTTCACTTGCAGAAACTGGAAATTTACTAAGTACAGAAAATTTTGACTTGCAGACTACAACTGCTTTAAGACCTGGGAAATGGGCAGTGAAAAAGTGTGATCCCCAAAAGAAAAGATCAATGAATTTTGTCTTAGTATAAAACCTAGGTGTATCCTTGAAGGCAATTCCAATCTGGAAAAAAAGCACAGCCTGTCAAGGAGAGGATACAGCCACCAGATATCAAAGAAGCAGAGGTGGCTAGGTATCCAGGATTACAACTCCAGAAAGTAGGGGAGAAACACAGACATATCCTCTTGAGTCTTTGCTGAGTAGTAGCCCATGGGTTTATAAAGTGAAGCTCCACAAGACGAAGAAATGATCAGAGAAACTGAACAAGCCAGGGGTCTCATAAGGTGGGGGAATAGTTGTGTACCAACCTGGCAGAATGAAAAGTGCTTAGTGATCCCCTGGGGACATTCAATGGTGCATTCAGTGGCACAAGGGGGTCACATTTGAGTAAAATGGCTGAACTCTTCCTAGAAGAAAGGTAGTCTGGATTTTTCCTAGCAAAGCAAAGACACAGAACTTAAAGGAATTAATCTATCTTGTGAATAACTTAACTGTAGGACAATAAAGTCTTAACATTTCTTAAAAGAAGACAACAAATTCCATATACCTACCAATATAGCTTCACAGTGTCTTCTAGCTAATAAAAATTACTAGGCATATAAAGAAACAGGAAAATATCCTCCCATAACCAAGAGAAAAATCAGTCAATAAAAACAGACCAATAAATTACAGAGATGACATATACGTATTTAAGTAACTTAACAAGATCCAACAAAGGGTCATTATAAAGTCCAAATTCAAACCCATGTCTCCAAATACATTCTTACAATGGTCTTTCACTTGTGCTTACCAGATTTTCTACATTGGGGGTAATATGTAAGTCTTACCCTGACAATTCCAATGTAATTTTCCTACACACCTAGCCTGCACTTCAGTTAGAATGTCTCAAAATCTTGTGGGGATAAATACAGATCTGACAGGTCTCTTATCAAGGAGCAGCAAAAGCATCCTCATGGACAAAATGGCAACAATGCCACAACAGAATCCTCTCGTCTCTCCACCTTCCCCACTATGGCACTTGCTTGAGAATTGCCAGTATCACTCCTAGGTCATCTCTCTGGTCAGAGGAGAACTGTCCCTGAGTATGTGGTTTAAAGGCACAGGAAAGTGAGTGGACAGTGGACAGGGAGCACACACCAGAAAACCATGAGTTGGCAAAAACTAAGCAATAAGGGGAACAAAAAGTATCTCAGGCTATAAGCCAGCCTACAGGAAGTTGCACGTCGTCCCCTCTCCCAATGCAAAGGGGTATATTCATTGGGTGCTGCCTTCAATTATTTGTGAGAAAATGATTCAGGGTCCATAGACATGGGGTCACCTCCCAGGCTGGGGGTGCAGTTTTCTTCCCTACAATTTACTACACAAGTTGTTACCAAAGCAAGTATCAAAGCCCTGCAATTTGCTAATTACAGGCAGGATACTGGGCTTGTGGGCCCAATTAACCACTTGTTCCTCATTTTCTGTGTGTGACCCGCCAACTGCACCCACAATTACCCGCTTGTCTTTTAACTGCCCTGAGAGCTGGCTGACTCACCTCCAATTCACTCCCACTATCACCTCCAGATGGCCTTTGGTATCTTTTTTGCTTTCCAGGTTCCCCCCACTCACCTATTATCTCTCTCTGCATCACAGGTCAATGTCTGGTTCTGCCTGTTGGGGCCCCTACGTAATTTCCTGGTCTTGCTCTTTGCCTAGGCTTGGAGCCTATAAGGCAGGAAGCAACTCTTGTTGGTCTGGGCATATTGCCTAGCTCCCCCAAGGAAGTTCATGAGGCTGTGGCCACATTCGGCCTCTGCCCCCAGACACAGGGAGTAAGGAAAATTACAGCTTCTCTGGAGCCGGCCCACTGCCAGTGCTCCTGCCTACCCTCTCCTTCAATGTCTCTCAGGCTTCTACTTCCTCTGTCAGGCCAGGGCACCATCCAGGGAGACTTACTGGCAGTTCTGAAGGAGGAGGTTCCAGTAGCTCCCAGTATTAGCTCCCCAAGTCCAGAGAGACAAGTTAGAGAAACAGAAAAAGCCCTGGTCATCTTCTGCTTCATTAGCAGCTACACAACAAGCAAAAACTTTCCAACAAACCTTTCAATGACTTAAATATTGATAGTCCTTATCCTTTTCTGAGTCACAGACACCATCAAAATTTGATGAAAATTCTAGACCCTCTCTAGCAAGAAATGCTCATATTCTTGGTTCCTGTTATTTATTTAATTGTTTTTTTGTTTGTTTGTTTGTTTGTTTGTTTGAGACTAGGTCTCGCTATTTTTGCCCGTGGAACAGCAGGCTCTCGTTGCCTGTTGTACCGCAGACTCAAGCAATCCCCAGCCTCAGCTTCCTAGGTAGCTGAGATTACAGGCTCGCACCACCACGCCCAGCTATTTTTTTTGGAACTAGGTCTCACTACGGGCCCCAAGCGGGACTTGAACCATGATCCCTAGCCCTGGCCGCTTCATAGGCTGAAGCTTACAAGCACGAGCCACCGTGCCCGGCCTATTTATTTAATTGTTAAACAAGTATATATGAAGCATGCATGTGCAGGCACTATTGCAGGAATTCAGGAAACAATCAGTCAACAAAAATAAACAAAAAGTTCTACTCTCATGGACTTTAGATGCTTACAGGAAAAAAAGATAGGTAATAAACTATAAAGGTAGTAAATAAGTAAAAAACTTGCTAGAAAATAAACATGAAAAAAGAAATCTTTGAACAGAGAAAGAGAGAAAAGGCCAGAGATGAAGATTTTGTTTTTAACAGGTAGTTCATCCAAGTTAGAGGTGAAATATGAGCAAAGAATTGAAGAATGTAGGACATTTCATCATGCAGATACCTGGAGGAAGAAAGGAGAACCCAAGTCAGACAGGTGAAACCAAGGAGAAGTTGAGGCTTTTAGGGATTTAAGACTACTGGTAGTAGCCTGGTATAGAAAAAAGAAGAGGTGGTCTCAGAGGGACCCAAGGTCAGAGATGCAGGAGTCGGAGAGTCACATTCATGGAGGGCCTTGCAGATGGCAAGCACTTTGACTTTTATTCTGGGTTAAATCAGGGGTCATCAGTGGAATTTCAGCCAGGTAGTAACATGAGTTGACTCCTGTTAAATGACTGCCAAAGGAAGCAAATGGTCCAAATGCCAAATAATGGTGGCTTCGACCTGTGATCACCGTGGAGACTATGAGAAGGTTGAGTTCCTGAATAGATACAACACATGCGAGAAAGATGTGTCTAGGTCGGGCACGGTGGCTCGTGCCTGTAAGCTTCAGCCTATGAAGCAGCCGGGGCTAGGGATCGCAGTTCGAGTCCCGCCGGGGGCCCGTAGCGAGACCTAGTTCCAAAAAAGATAGCTGGGTATGGTGGTGCGCGCCTGTCATCCCAGCTACCTGGGAAGCTGAGGCTGGGTATTGCTTGAGTCCGTGGTACCTCGGGCAATGAGAGCCTGTGGTTCCACGGGCAAAAACAGCGAGACCTAGTCTCAAAAAAAAAAAAAAGAATGAAAGATGTGTCTATAAAATAGCACATAAAATCTAGCAGTTTACCAATCCACTAAATCCCATCCAGAGATACAAGTAAAATTATCAAATGATAAAGGGAAGTGGAAACTCCAGGATGGTGAGGAAAATGGTGACCTTGTAGAGAGGGAGATCCCAAGCTAGATCTAAAAGTATCATCTAAATGTTTTTAAAAAGATATTTAAGACAAGCAAGGTAAATATTAATATCTAGCAAACAGAGTGATGAATAGGCATGTACATCTATTATATCGTCTGTATTAAAGTTGATTAAAATAAACTCATCCTTTAATAAAGAAATGCTCACCTCTGGGATTTTTTAGGCAGCCCCCTGCATGACCTGTCAATACCAAGAGGGGAATCAGCATCAGTTCTGCTAGTAATTCTGACTGTGACATCTGCCTGGAGAGACTTCACTCCTCTGATTTACTTCACCTCCCTTCCTCCCAGGAGCTCAGAGTCAAAGGCGAGATAAGTCAAGAACTCACACAAACCACACTTTACCCAAGTCTAGGAGTAATGGCAACTGGGAAGACTGGTTACCCAGGGGAACCAGGCTTCCTGGCAGGGGGTAGCCTTTCAGAGCAGCCTGGCACTGGCAGGCAGAGGGTGGCTGCTTCCTGCAGAGACATAAGAGCCCACAGGGGAGGGGCACACATCAACTCTCCTCTGGCTGGTATTCAGGAGAGCAGATGATTTCTTTGTCCTGGGACCTGAATAAGAGAGAAAAGACCAGGTGGGAGGTGCTTTCAGAATCTTACAGTGGTCCCAGTGAAGCCCAGAGAGCCCAGGAGTGGAAAAGTGTGGACAAAGGACATCAGCAAGCTAAATCCTGCAGCTGAGGTGACTCTGACCCCCAGGGGTGAAGGCCACTGAGCTAAGTGGAGTCAGAGTCTCCTCATTGACCCTGGGGGAGACTTTTGGGGGGAGGAGCCCACCTGGGAGGAGGGCGTAGGTCTTGACCTCACACAGCAAATTCCTCACTATCTGCACACTGTCCGGGAGCCTGGGGTTAGGTCCCCTGCTGCCCCACATTTTGCAGAAACTTGCCTTGTCACAGTTCTGATTAGGTGCCAAGAGACTGATTTCCCAGGCCACAGCTTTAACGAGACCATGCTTTCTAATGACTAGTTTTCTCCTAATTAAATAAAAAGGGGGGGAGAGAAACCAGTGATTATTCTACCTTATAATACCACCTTCCATTTATGTGCGTCTCTCTTCAGAGGAACTCAAAGTGCTTTATGTATTATTGTATACTTTTCCCTCATAATTTCCTTGAGATTCCAGGGGTGGTTATTATCATACCATTTTACAGCTGGGAAAAGGGAGGTGGCCAGAGTAAAGTAAGTGTCCAAACACCCTGACTGGCTGTGGTCAGTACGCTGAAGCTCTTATAAGAAAAACCTCTTCATATTTGAAAATAAAGTTGTCCCCTGGGAGATAAAGTCAGAAAAAGCACCCAGGAAGATTCATCATTTACTGCAGATTTTACAATAGTAATTAACAGGATTTAATTCTCACAGCCACACCATAAAATAGCATTGCACCTATCCTACACACGAGAACAATGAGACACAGAGAAGTAAGTGACATTGCCTGAAGTTGCAGAATAATAATAGTTGTTGTACCAGTAAAAGCATAAAGTAATATTTATTAGGTACTTAGCCTGTGCCAGGCATTTTACATTTATTAACTCATTTTAATCCTTACAACACCCCCTCTGAAGTGGTCATTAGTATTATCACTATTTCGTTGATGACAGGACAGAAGCACAGGGAAGTAAAGTGACTTGCCCAAGGCCACACAGCAAGTGGAGAAGTCATGTGGGAATTCACACAAACTGTACATGCCTTACCACCCCCGTTTACCCATCTGAAGGACTAGTGTCACCAGGGTTGGCCTGGGAACGCCCAGAGACAGTCCAGGTGATCCAGGTATGGCCTCAGGACTGCTCTGTGCTCTTGTCACATGTCTTGTGAAGGTAGGTGGGGTGTACTTTCTCTGATCCGACAGGGAACCAAGCCACCTGTTTTAGGGGTGGGGGGAGGACTTTTGGGGGAAGACCCCTCCCACTTCACTCTTAGGTAGGTGTCTGGGTACTTTAACTAGAATAAAATGACACTGTGGGGAATATTAGCACAAAGGTAGTAGAATACAAGAGTAAGGTTTAGCCTAGAAAGATAATCAGACCCATAAGACATGAATTTGCTGCAGTATCTGGGGGATGCAAAGCACCAAGCTCTTTCATGCTCAGAGAAACAAACTCCAAAACCAACCTAGAACCTCTGGTCTTTTGCTGCCCTCTCCCTAAAACATCCTCCCTCCCTCTAGTCCTCCCTCTCTCTTTCCCTCCCTCCCTCCCTCTTTTCCTCCAACTTCAGAGGTGGAGACTCCAAGAGCCTGGCACACTTCCTGGCACACTTCCTGGGACAGTGAAGGTGAGACCTGGCCCCACCTGGTGGGGTAGCCCACAGGGCAGGTGCTGACTGGATGCAAGCAGGCAGGTCCCTCTCACATCACTCTCTTGTCTTCAGATCAACTGGCAGCAGATTGACCACAGTTTTCTCTTCTATCCTCTCCCTTTCCAACAGGGCAAACTGCCAGAGGGCCCTTCTTGGGACTAAAGGACCAGCATTGCCAAACCACCACCATGATCAGAATCAACAGGGTTTTCACAATTTCTGGGAGAGCTGGACAATCCACCCCCACTAGCCCGGTTTTTATCAACCATATCAGAACTTTTAAGATGGTTCTGACTTGCCATGTCTGATTTCCAAACTTTTCCAGAGTGTTTTCCTCCATCTTGTTGACATCTGATGTGCTAGGAGAGGATTCTAGAAGACAGCAGTTACATACACTCAGGTTCTGCCTACACTGAAACCCAGCTCTGCCATTTGCAAGCTGTGTTACCCTGAACAAATTGCTGTACCACTCTGTGCCTGTCCTGTTGCCTATAAAGTGAGGATGATAAGAATCTGTATTTCATAAGACTGTCACAAGAATTAAATGAACCATTGCATTAAAGTGCTTAGCACAAAGTAAGCACTCGTCAACGAGTGTCTTGAAAACGTCTTCCCCAGAAAGTCATTTTTTGTCAACTTCAATTTTGCTCCTCTGTACTTCAGGGAGGTAGAGACAGCTCAGTGAAGAGAACATGTGTCCCTCGGGAGAGAGAGAGAATGATACTAAAAAGGAGATTTCAGTTTGTAAGAATTTCATTATTTTCAGCTGGGCGCGGGGGCGCGCGCCTTTAATCCCAGCCTAGGAAGGGAGACCGGGACTAGGAATCGCTTAGTTCGCGGGTTCGAGACCCGCCCGGGGGGGGGGGGGCACTATAGAGAGGTCTAGTCTCAAAAAATAGCTGGGCGTGGTGGTGCGCGCCTGTAATCCCAGCTACCTGGGAGGCTGAAGCTGGAGATTGCTTGAGTCTGTGGTACCCCGGGCAACGTGAGCCTGCAGTTCTCCAGGCAAAATAGCGAGACCAAGTCTCAAAGAAAAAAAAAAGGGGGGGGGAGAGAGAGAGAATTTCACTATTTCCAGTCCCGGTTGATTTCATAATACCTGCAGAAAGAGAAAACGAAAAGAAGAAAAGTCAGGGCTCAGCAGCCACCCGTGGAAGCATGACGCAGCCGGCTCCCTTGACCCCCCGGAAAAATCCCTCTGCCTTTTTCGCCCGGCTGCCCGCAGCCGGCAACCGCCACCCCCCCCAGCCCCCTGCAGATGTTCAGAGCCTTCAGAAATGTAAAACCAGGGCAGCGAAAGCCTGCGACTTCCCAGAGCCTCCCAGGCACGCGGCATCTCTCCCCACCGGCAGCGCCTGAAATACCAGAGGACTTGCCAAAGATGGAACTGTTTTGTTGGGATCTCGGGTTTCTCCCGCCGCGAGGCTGAGCCGGTGGCGCAGCTGCCGGGAGGTCACGCCCGAGACACGTCCGCACAAGCCCGGGCGGGGGGCGTGAGGGCACCGGGGCAGCCACCTTCTCCCGGGATCTGCCCAGTCTCCGCGCCAGTCTGCCTTTCACAAACATGCCAGGGGACAGACCTGGCTTTCCTCGGCCCATGAAGGTAGTATTTTTGCAAAACAGAACAAAAATAACCTGGTGCGGGAAAGTGCTTCTTTTAAAATACTGTGAGCTTTTCTTTTTCTTTCTTTCTTTTTTTTTTTCCTTAACTGTTTTGGAATTCAGTCTATATTAGATCTGAAGTTCTTTTTCAACAAGTGATGGAAGGAAAAAAACACCTAAATTGCCACAGGAAACCTGAAGTGTTTTAACCTTGAGAAGTTCAGCTTCATTTTCTATTACTTAAAATATTTGCATTTATATGCTTAGAGCCCTCTGCAATTGCTAAAAATAGAGGCACTGAACAGTTTAACCACCTGTGTTTTCCTTGGATTGCATACTTTCCATCGTAAACAAGAAAACACAGATTGAAAATCCATTCATTCCTTCATAAGAACTGTTTCATTTGGGGTTTATTTGTGTTTTCAAACAAGAGAGCCAAAAACAACCTTTACAAGATTAAGATATTTGATGCAAAGAAGCTCCAAGATCTCTTTTAAATCCCCTCTGCAGCTATTTCTACATAATGTCCAAGACCTTTCTTTTGCCATTAATAACTGCCACTTAATTTACTGAACTTGTACTATGACATGCACTCCCTGTTTTAATTGTCATTTGTGATATTATTGGAAATTGGTTATTCTTAATTCCTGTTTTATGGATGAGAAGACAATCTCAGGAAGCATGAGCCACAGCTAATAAATAAAGCAGCTTTTGTGTTTGTGGCACTCAGCTTTGAGAGCTGCATAATTTAAGTATTTCTAAGTAAATGGGTGGTTAGGATCATAGCTGTGTAGTTGTTCTTTTCTCTTAATTTTCAGTAACTTTTAGGGAAAGAGGTATTGAGGGGCAGGCACTGGTTTCTATAGTTTGTGGACAGCTTATTTGCCAAGCAACCTTAATAAGACTGAGCTTCCCTTTCCATCTCCTAAATGAGACATTCTGTCTAAAGTCCTCTCCAGCTCTGACATCTGAAGGTTTAGCCTCCAAAGAGCCCACACTCTTCACACTAATCACAACTTTCCTGATTCACGTTTCCATTTATTGGTGACTCTCAATATTAGCTGTTTGTTAGAATTTCCAGAAGAGTTTTAAGTAAGATGCTCAGACCACACCCCCACAGAATAGGATTTAATTGGTTTGATGTATGACCTAAGCATTGGTATTTTTCAAAATTTCTCCAAGTGAATGTATAGCCAAGATTGAATATTGATCTAACCCAGTGAACTACTCCGATTTCATCCACCCCAGTTGTGCTTATATAGAT
Source organism: Uropsilus gracilis (assembly GCA_004024945.1). Lineage (NCBI taxonomy): Eukaryota > Metazoa > Chordata > Mammalia > Eulipotyphla > Talpidae > Uropsilus > Uropsilus gracilis. The sequence goes on from PVHY01021656.1 coordinate 23,484, forward strand.
GTGGTTGCTGTAGCTGAATTCCTTATTATAAAATCCATTAACACTTGTGCCACCAGAGTCAATCTCAAAACAGATGTGAGTTTTTTACTTTTTTTTTTTTTTTTTTT